>JBBBDQ010001464.1:2722500-2755000 GCA_037127315.1 Ascarosepion bandense | reverse complement strand
CCAAGGCTATAGAACCCAATCTGTCCTGTTATTTAACCCATAACTGGAAGGAATAGACGGATTAATACCTTTACCAAGGGTATTTGGGCGTAAGTGAAGGCAATGAATTCAGCTGGAATTTGAACTCGGCTCCTCGATTTCTCGTTCCGAGCCGATATCTAATGCACCACATCAATACTGTATAACTTACGTTGTTTAAATTGTGACCTCCAATGACGAATCCTGGCATAACTTCTAGGGTCCTCAGAATAGTCGCGGTGTACAAGTTGAATAGATGCGGTGAGAAAAGACATCCTTGTTTTACGCCCCTTTAATTCTCTGTAATACCTCTTTCGTTTTGCTTCAGCACTTCATGATAGACGTTTTGACTTTCTACCAAACATATAACTTTACATGTGTAGTCCAGAATTCTAACCTCATAGGAAACTCAATATCTTCCCCTGTAAATTAATGGATGGAACAAGTGTAAATGATAAACTTTTTCACTACCCACATCATTTCATCCTCAATGCTGGAAAATGAGATTACAAAATAAATAAATTCAAAATACTCGACATCAGTGATAATAGTTCTAACAAGAACAGAAATTCAAGATCTTTACCACCAAGTCCAAGATAATTTGAAGTATAATTATGAATGAAAATAAACCCAACTTTAATTCACCGATGCTTATTAAATAAATTACTTACGATGTAAAATAGTTCACGTCGGTGAGACATCCCGTAGTCTATAATCCAGCAACTACGAGCATAAAAGAGATTTACATTTAGACAACAATTCAAAATCTGTCTTAATACACGGGAACAAATCTGGCCATAACTTTAATTTTTGAAATTCGATCCTAATTAAAAAAAAAAAAAAGAACACAACACGCAAATAACAACATTTTGCGGATTGTGGTAGAATGGATATCGACTCGGAACGAGAATTTGGAGACCCAAGTTCGAATTCCAATTGAATTAATTCAATTCTTAATCCGTTGATTCTCTCTCCAGCTATGGGTTAAAAATCAAGACATATTTGGTTCTATAGTCTTGGTGAGCAGCCAGTCTACCGCAGAAAGTAATGGCCATCTGCGGGAAAATCTTTTACCCCTGACACGCGATGTAGGAAGAAATATTTATAAAAAAATACAAGCCTAAATAGTTTAAAAGTTTCAAAACTAGCCAAACCCCCTTAAACAGGAGGACATTATTACGCAGTCAGTGGTGACCATTCAGAATACAAGTAATTTCTAATTTGAAGAACAAAAGAACAGACTCTAAAAACAATTTAGTGGGGTATTAATGTTAATATTTGATTAACATAACCATTAAAATTTTGAATTCAACATCATCACATGATAAGACAGTTTGTATAAATATATATATATAACAAATATTGTTGAGGAATAAATACGTATTTATTCTTTATATATATATATATATATATATATATATATATATATATATATATCAGTAAATAAGCCAAATGAATAAAGACAAATAAATTTTTTGCATTTCAACGCGTTTCGTCCCTCGATCAACATTATCCGAATGAATTTACCATTTGCATTGATACAGTCCATCAGAAGATGAAATGCGTTGGCAAAGGAAAGATCGCCATGGTAACTTTATATATATATATATATATATATATATATATATATACGTGTGTGTGTGTGTGTGTGAGTGTGTGTGTTGTTGCATAGTTTCCCAGTGGCAACGTTCATTCAACTATCTAACTCCATTCATTTAACTCAAGTTATATATATATATACATATGTATATATATATGTATATATATATGTATATATGTATATATATTTATGTTTATATATATATGCTTATATATATATATATATATATGTGTGTGTGTGTGTGTGTGTGTGTGTGTGTGTGTGTGTGTGCCTGTGTGTGTGTCTGTGTCTGTGTTGTTACCTAAATTCACAGAGGCAACATTCATTCAACTATTTAACTCCATTCATTTAACTCATTTTATATATATATATATATATATGTGTGTGTGTCTGTGTGTGTGTGTGTGTGTGTGTGTGTGTGTGTGTGTGTGTGTGTGTTTGTTAGGATTCTCATTCGGAGCCAAAAGTCTGTCTGTCTTCAAGTGCCACTCGTGTCTCACCCACCTCATCTTTTACCCTTGCCAGCTGCCAACCCCATGCACAGAGTTTCCCATCCTTCCCAAAATTCGCTACTTTCGCAAGCTGCTAACAATTTGAGGTTATGATACCTTTGTATTAATTAGTTGTTCCTCTCGACTGGTCACATGACGTATGAGTAGCGGCAAATATTCTTGATAACCCTTCAGTCATTCTACCGCCTCCTCCATTCTCACTGCTCTATGTTTCAGTTTTCGTGTTTTAAAGAGTAAACATTTTTTTTACGATTCCAGTACAGTTTTTTCGGCGTACAGTTCTTCACTTTCAACAACGGTTTCAATTACCCGCGGGCAATCACAGAAATTCAGTATTTTAACTCAATATTTTGAGGAGACCATGGACCGAACATGTGAACAACGACGAGATTTTGAAGAGAATTCAAACGAAAATGAAACAAATACTTGATTTCTGGAAGAAACAGGTGAGGCTTTTGGGACACGGAGAGCCGAGTTCGAATTGCAGTTGAATTTCTTGCATTTACTTACGCAAAAATGCCCTTGGGAAAGGTATTAATCCGTCTCTTTCCTCCAGTTATGGGTTAAATAACAGATTGGGTTCTATATCCTTATCTGGCAACCAGTCTACCGCAGAACATAACAGCAACCTACTGCGGGGTAAGGATGTGCGTTGTTGTGCATTGGATATCGACTCAGAAGGAGAAATCGGGGAGCCGCGTTCGAATTCTAGACAAATTCATTGCATTCACTTACGCGCAAATAACCTTGGGAAAGGTATTAATCCGTCTATTCCTTCCAGTTATGGGTTAAATAACAGATTGCGTTCTATAGCTTTGGTCGGCAACCAGTGTACCGCAGAAAGCAATGGCAACCTAGTGCGGGGTAATTTTCTGCCCAGTCAGTCATGTCTCTTTCGAGACATGATCGCCCAAGCGTGTATCACGTATGGCACTTAACTGACTGACTGACTGTACGATAACATTCTCTCCAGTCAGTCATGTCTCTTTCGGGATATGATCGCCTAAGCGTGTATCACGTATGGCACTTAACTGACTGACTGACTGTGGGATAACATTCTCTCCAGTCAGTCATGTCTCTTTCGGGATATGATCGCCCAAGCGTGTATCACGTATGGCACTTAACTGACTGACTGACTGTGGGATAACATTCTCTCCAGTCAGTTATGTCTCTTTCGGGATATGATCGCCCAAGCGTGTATCACGTATGGCACTTAACTGACTGACTGACTGTGGGATAACATTCTCTCCAGTCAGTCATGTCTCTTTCGGGATATGATCGCCCAAGCGTGTATCACGTGTGGCACTTAACTGTCTGACTGACTGTGGGATATCATTCTCTCCAGTCAGTCATGTCTTTTTCGAGACATGATCGCCCAAGCGTGTATCACTTACGGCAATTAACTTACTGACTGACTGAATGATAAAGGATGGATGAGATGACCTAAATCTCAAAGGAAGGATAGAGAGAAATAGGGACAGAGGAAAACAAAGCGGGACCTACAAGATGGGCGTTAGAAGTTCAATGGCAGAGCAGGTTTTGGGAGAGATACCCAGAGGAAAAATATTAATGGCCACAAGGGATAGGTTTAAGTGGCGGTCCATGATCGTCTACCTACTAAAAGGATACGACACAAAAAGAAGAAGAATAGGGCAACTCGACGTGCTGCAATGGTTTGCAAGCTTTCCTTGCTATAACCTATTACAACTGAGTAGTGAGTTAGATCCTTACTGTGTAACTCATACGAATGGCCTTGTGTCGCATTTCGAAAATATCACTAATCATGGTTTCATAACTGAGTTGTGAATTCGAACTTCACTAGGTGATCCATATTCAAGGCTTTGTGCTGCATATAGGCTACGCTTAGGAAATAATTGGGCAATGGTTTCAATCTTGTCTGGCTAAGTTAATCACGACTGCGAAGTGAATTCGAACCTCACTAAGTTATCCACACTCTAGTCTTTGTGCTGCATATAGGCTACGCTTAGGAAATAATTGTACACTTATACGTGGTACAATGGTTTTAGCGGGTGTGAATAAATCTATCTATCTATCTATCTATCTATCTATCTAGACTTACCTGTCAACTTTCTGATCAGAGTAGAATTAAACAACATTTCTTCGAAAAATATAGCCATGTAGATAATATCAGACAGATTTTAGTCAACAATACAATAATCCTCACTTATACACACATTTAAGTAGATATTCTGTTTATAATCAAACAGTATGTATATTTATTTTTATCGATTATTTACGATAAATTTTTGTTACGAAAGTCTGTCATTTGGCAGGATTCAAACCTGCACCCGCTATCCACATAGGAGAAGCCACCTATTGATCTGGTGCGTCTCAAACCTCTCGACGGCAAATGACCAACAGTCTAAACGAAGTCTAATCAAGACTATATAACACAATCTTCGATTCACGCAAATAAGCATATCTGCTCTGAAATGTATCACAGTGTCAACAAATATAAAAATGTAATGTAAACAAAAGTAAACATTTTCGTAACAAAAATTTATCGTAAATAATCAGGCCGATAGTAATAAATATATATATACTGTTTGATTATAAACAGAATATCTCCTTAAATACAAGTATTGATCAAAAATAAAGTTCAAACAAATAATTTCATATATATATATATATATATATATATATATATATACCCACTACATATATTGGTCTTACTACAACCACTACAACCACGCTCTCCCGTGGACTTACCTGTCACCTTTCTGATCAGAGTAGAAGTAAACAATATTTCTTAGAAAAACATAGTCATGTCGGTAATATCAGACAGATTTTAGTCAACAATACAATAATCCTCACTCATATACACAGTAAAGAGAACCTTCAGATATTGGAGGCCATCTACATTAAATCCAAACAAGCTACACTTAATAAAATCACGTTTAAATCTGGTCATAACACATTACATTGCATTTAAATATATGGCTTAGTTAACATTTCGAGCTCTCACGCGGTGTGATGGCATAGAACAAATTTACGAACTGCGTTTGGTATTTTTGGTAACTGTTATTGTTGCTTAGCAAAGTTTAATGTCAACACATGATAAAATCGTCGCTGATGGTGGATGTTTTATGTTAACGTCCCTGTAACCTCTCTGAAGATTGCTTTGAACCAACTTATAAAAATTTATCCAAATGTTGGAGAATTTTTGTCTTAATTTTCACCTGAAATCAAAACCAAAATACGATGGTTAGAACGGTTCATGTTTAAACGTAATAGACATTCATTGTCTGTTATATTTAACAGTTTATGTTAAGAAAATTATCTGCTGCCTCGATAAACTATATATACATGTGTATATATATATATATATATATGCGCGCGCGTGTGTGTGTGTGTGTGGTAAATATTATTATACTAATACTAGCAACTTGATAGGTATAAAGTTTCGATGTTAAAACATCATAATCGGGCAGTAAAGTGGCATTTTATGCCATTATTATAAGAATAATTATCATAAATTTATTTCTTCTTTTGTATTGTGTACTTTTTAAAGTAAATATATAACTACGGAATATATTACCATTAATAACCATTAGTCATATTATATATATATATATATATATATATATATATATATATATAGGTACAGTCTAAAATAGTTGAGTAGAAGATATGAACTTACGAAAGGCCACTCTTTTATATATATATATATATATATATATATATGTGTGTGTGTGTGTTTGTCTGTGTGTGTGTCTGTGTGTGTGTCTGTGTGTGTGTGTGTGTGTGTGATGCAAAATAATCAAAGAAGTGTGATTCATTCTTCGCGGGAATGTTGTTGTTATTGTTGGCTAGAGAGCTTTTCGTGGAAAACTATACGCCCTGAATTATCCTAATTCTCTGTTTAAACATTTAAATATATGATTCGATTTTGAAAATATATTTGAACTATGATCTGCGTCTTTCTTGTGTCTCAATTGTTAAATAGACAGATAGATGATTTATTAAACGCCGCTTAGATGTGGCACAAGGCCGAATACATGGGGAACTTGTGATGATCGAATTGTAATAAGTTCTAGCGAGACAAGCTTGCTAATCATTACACCATGTCGGGGTGCCATAGATAGATAGATAGATAGATAGATAGAGAGAGAGAGAGAGAGAGAGAGAGAGTAATAGATTAGGAAAAGACTGAGATAGATAGATAGATAGATAGATAGATAGAGAGAGAGAGAGAGAGAGAATATATTAGGAAAAGACTGAGATAGATAGATAGATAGATAGATAGATAGATAGATAGATAAGGAAAAGACTGAGATAGATAGATAGATAGATAGATAGAGAGAGAGAGAGAGAGAGAGAGATATATTAGGAAAAGACTGAGATAGATAGATAGATAGATAGATAGATAGATAGATAGATAGATAGATAAGAGACTGAGATAGATAGATAGATAGATAGATAGATAGATAGATAGATAGATAGATAGATAGACTGTGTGTGTGACTGTATCCGTTACCTATAGACGGCTTAACCGATTTTCTTGAAAATTTACACAGTTGTACTATAAGCGTCTGCCAGTGTTCTTAGCTAGGTTTTGTGTCGAGGTACCCCCGATAAATATCGAAAATCGATAACCGAAAAAATCGGGTTATAGAAAGAGAGTGGTCCGATTTTAATCAAATTTGATACACTCATAGACAAAGATCTAAGCAACGATATTCAGAAGTTTCAAGGTTTCAGTTCTTACAATGGTGCAGAAAATCGATAATGTATATGTATATAAAATGCAAGATGTTTGTGTGTGTGTCTGTTTATCTGCCTGTATGTCTGTATTTTTGCAGCCCTTTTCTTTTAGATTTTGCTTTGTGTTTGGCTCTAAGTAGGTATAATTGTAGTTCTTAGTCTCAGCCATGATACCATTTACTCAGAGGACGTATTTACCCTTCAAAATTCAGTTTACAACGAAAAAACGTATTTGATATCGATACCAGGAAATCAAAGTTTGACTTACATCCATTCATTTTTCTTTCAGTCTACGGTTTCGATTTAACGGGAAACAATTATTGCTTTTTAGTCTTTCGTGCCAACGTCCAAAAAGTCTGAGCTCCAGTTTTAAAGCTTTCATTACACCCGAGCAACGCCGGGCTATATTGCTAGTATATATAACGGCTTAATTCTTTGAGGACATTTGCATTGATTTAGTAAAAGTCGCATATCATGAAAGAGTAGATTTATTTGATAAAGAATTGGCATTAACAATGTTTTGACTATTTCCAAATCATGAATCTATCGCTAGCATCGATGACTGCTTAAATACAAACGTCTGGAACATTGACATGTCCGAATCAGATGATATTTGTCTATTTTGGATATCGTGCTAATTATGGTAGATGTGAGAGTTTTTATAGTTTTGTGGAGGCGCTGATTGATTGCCTCTTGTCTATGTTTTAGGAGCCGTAGTCCAACAGATAAGGGTTTTGGGACGCTAGCAACCTTAGCCCTAACACCAACCCTGACCTTTGTGTTGACATGTTCGTGATCCTGGGTTGTTTTACCATTACGAAATGATGAAACGTTGTGAATGTAGGTGTAGCAAGTTCGTTTATTCACAGTCTCTATTTAACATATCCTAGTAGCAATAAGCATCGAATCTTAAGCACCACTTACAGAAACAGTCGTAGAATGGCTGACACCCTTGCAGCACTCTCAATGTCCATAGTTTGAAATGTTTTATTTTAAGAAAGAACAGCAGCATTCGAAATGTGATATTCGAGTGCCATTCGAGTAATATTCGGACTAATTACTTCGGCTACTCTTGCTATCTAAACCCCTCCTGTTTGTGTTGAAAGTTCTGTCTTGTCTGTCGTTGTAACTATTGTACTGTTTTGTGTATATGCGTTAAGCATCGGGTATCGTGCTGAATTGTTCAGCACACTTTCTTTGTGTATCGTGTACAACAAAATCATATGCTGGAGACATTGTGTGCAACACAGTTGGAACAACCTAAGCGTTTTTTCATAACCATCTGTCGTTCCTTCTGTTGAACTTCTGGTCTTGATCAAAATTTTTCTCAACAAAGCCGTCTAGCCTCTTGATATTTCATATTGTTAAACAAGCGCTTTGCTCGGATCAGTCGGGTATCTTTTTACTTTGTAGATAAAAATTCTATACATATGATATGTATAGAAAGAAATATCTTTATTTAAAAAAATTCGTCCGATATAGTACGTTGAAATCTTGAGCACCATAGTTTGTTAAGTGCCATACGTGATAGACGCTTTGGGCGATCATGTCTCGAAAGAGACATGACTGAATAGGCAGAAGATTATCCTGCAGTAAGTTGCCATGTCTTTCTGCGGTAGATTGGTAGCCAGCCAAGGCTATAGAACCCAATCTGTCCTATTATTTAACCAATAACTGCAGGGAAGAGACAGATTAATACTTTGCTAAACGGATTTGTGCGTAAGTGAATGCAAGGAATTTAACTGGTATTCGAACTCTGCTACCCAATTTATTGTTCCGAGTCGATATCCATTGCACCACAACGCATATCGAGTACCATCGTAACATCGCTAACTGATATTTTGCCGTTTTTGTGAACATTTTCTGCTTCTTTTGTACAAATTTGGGTGCTCTTGTGATGTTAGGACGATAAGCAGAAGTTCTATATTTTAGTTACTGCTGTAGAAACCCGGTCAGCAGCATCCTGCTCTTTGAGAACAACAAACACCCATGCAACAATCTGTCAAAGAGGAATCTGCAAATCTCTTGTCTCTGTCGTTAAGGCAACGCTTGCAGCACGGCTTTTCTTTAATCGAGTTAACTTGGGGTTTTCCTCGTTCATCCGATCAGCAGTACAAGCTTGAAAAGTATAAGTTACCCATCATATGTGTATATGTAGTGGGAGCATGTTATATAGATAAAAATGAAGATAGATATGAGCAGGCTGAGATAGATAGATAGATAGATAGATAGATAGATAGATAGATAGATAGATAGATAGATATTAGTAAACTAAAATACATATGAACTGATTAAGATATATACATCGATATTAATCAAGAAAAATCTATGTTCAGATCTGTCAGATAAAATTTGCCTATTTATATATCTCAATTAATGTTTATCTATCTATCTATCTATCTATCTATCTATCTATCTATCTACATATATATATTCGAAAATTTTTAGATATTCTACAATTACATGGGTAATACGTATTTCGCAGCAAGAAAAAAAGCTCCTCGTCAGACCCAAATGATACAACTGGGTCTGACGAGCAGCTTTTTTCCTGTTGCGAAATATGTATTATAAGTAAATTTAACATTGAGTTCTTTTGATTTCGTCTCTATTAGAAATTGCCTATCATACACTATGTATTCTACGTTATATATATATATATATATATATATATATATATATATATATCTTTTTAATCTATCTATCTATCTATCTATCTATCTCAGTTTGTTGATGTTATTCGTCTATCTCCCTATCTTTTATAGAAATATGAAATTTACCATTTGTCAATTAGCTGATAGAATTTCGTCGATAAATCATTTTTAATCGTTCTGTCCACTCGTCAGATGGTATCACCAATTGTCTACAATTTTATTAATTGGGTTTTTAAATTAATTGAAAAATAAATGTATTTTTTGTGTCTGTGTGTAGGCATGTGTAAGTGTGTGTGCGTCTCTACGTGTGTGTATATGCTCAAGTGCCGAATTTTATGTCTATCTCTTCTATTCATATCTATCTATCTATCTATCTATCTATCTATATATATATATATATATATATATATATATATATATATAGATAGATAGATAGATAGAAAAGTCAGAGATAGATAGAAACAATTAAACGGAGATAGATAGATAGATAGATAGATAGATAGATAACGAGAGAGAGAGAGAAATATAAAAACCTGAGATAGATTGAAATAAAAGGCGGACATAGATACATAAATAGCGAGAGAGAAAGAGAGAGAGAGAGAGAGAGAGAGAGAGAGAGAGAGTGTGTGTGTGTGTGTGTGTGTGTGTGTGTGTGTGTGTGTGTGTGTGTGTGTACAGAGACTCATTTGACACATTTAAAACTCGATTCTTAATATTTATTTTGTAAATAAAATATTTTTCATTGCGGATAACATCATAATCTTTTATCCATTTAAGTCTAAAAATCTCAACAAGCCCCAGATGTAAATGAGAAGCCATTTTGTGCTCACTCATAATTCTCTGACTCAACAGTTCCCCACAGTATTGACACCGCCATAACGAACTGCAATAGTCTCACGTTTTAATATTATGTCACACACCCACTTCTCCCTTATAACTTTACTTTCTTGCGTCCACCATTTATTTGAATTCTAATATAATCTTCATTGTGAAATTTTTACCTTTTTTTTTAAATTTCTTTCTGGTTTTCTGCTTCTTTCTATCGCTCTTTACTTCTATTTTTTTATTCATACTTATGTTTTGAAACTGAATTTTTTCTTTCTTTTTTTTCTTTTTTTCTTTTTTATTTTTGATACTTTTTTACCTTGTTTCTTTTTATTCAGTTTTGTTATTTTGTTTCCGGGTTTCTTTCTTATTTGCGTCATTCTATCATTTACCTGCAGTAGGTTTTTTTTTCGTTTTCTTTTTTCCTTGTCTTTTTCCTTTATTTCTTCTTACTTTTAATTATTTCTGCGTTTTGTTTATTTTCTTTCTCATTAGTTCTGTCGGATTTTACATTTCTTTTTCATTTCTTCCATTTTGTATTTTTTTTTCTCTTTCATTTTGTCATTCATTTATTCATTCATTCTTTCTTTCTTTCTTTCTTCAAAACATCACTTTAAGTCTCTACCATTTCTTTCTTTTTCACATTGCTTGTTAGTTTCTTTTCTTTCATTTTTTCTTTCTTTCGTTCTTTCTTTCTTTCTTTCTTCAAAACAACACTTTAAGGCTCTGCCATTTCTTTCTTTTTTACATTATTTATAAGTTTCTTCTTTCTTTCTTTCTTTCTTTCTTTCTTTCTTTCTTTCTTTAAAACATCACTTTAAGGATCTACTACTTCTTTTTCACATTGCTTGTTAGTTTCTTGCTTTTTTCTTTCTTTCTTTCAAATATCAGCTTACCACTATACCATTTCTTTCTTTCTTTCTTTCTTTCTTTCTTTCTTTCTTTCAAAACAACACTTTAAGGCTCTACCATTTCTTTCTTTTTCACATTGCTTGTTAGTTTCTTTTCTTTCATATTTTCTTTCTTTCTTTCTTTCTTTCTTTCTTTCTTTCTTCAAAACAACACTTTAAGGCTCTGCCATTTCTTTCTTTTTTACATTACTTATTAGTTTCTTCTTTCTTTCTTTCTTTCTTTCTTTAAAACATCACTTTAAGGATCTACTACTTCTTTCTTTTTCACATTGCTTGTTAGTTTCTTTCTTTTTTCTTTCTTTCTTTCAAATATCAGCTTACCACTATACCATTTCTTTCTTTCTTTCTTTCTTTCTTTCTTTCTTCAAAACATCACTTTAAGTCTCTACCATTTCTTTCTTTTTCACATTGCTTGTTAGTTTCTTTTCTTTCATTTTTTCTTTCTTTCTTTCTTTCTTTCTTTCTTCAAAACAACACTTTAAGGCTCTGCCATTTCTTTCTTTTTTACATTACTTATTAGTTTCTTCTTTCTTTCTTTCTTTCTTTCTTTAATACATCACTTTAAGGATCTACTACTTCTTTCTTTTTCACATTGCTTGTTAGTTTCTTTCTTTTTTCTTTCTTTCTTTCAAATATCAGCTTACCACTATACCATTTCTTTCTTTCTTTCTTTCTTCAAAACATCACTTTAAGTCTCTACCATTTCTTTCTTTTTCACCTTGCTTGTTAGTTTCTTTTCTTTCATTTTTTCTTTCTTTCTTTCTTCAAAACAACACTTTAAGGCTCTGCCATTTCTTTCTTTTTTACATTACTTATTAGTTTCTTCTTTCTTTCTTTCTTTCTTTCTTTCTTTCTTTCTTTCTTTCTTTCTTTAAAACATCACTTTAAGGATCTACTACTTCTTTCTTTTTCACATTGCTTGTTAGTTTCTTTCTTTTTTCTTTCTTTCTTTCAAATATCAGCTTACCACTATACCATTTCTTTCTTTCTTTCTTTCTTCAAAACATCACTTTAAGTCTCTACCATTTCTGTCTTTTTCACATTGCTTGTTAGTTTCTTTTCTTTCTTTATTTCTTTCTTTCTTTCTTTCTTTCTTCAAAACAACACTTTAAGGCTCTGCCATTTCTTTCTTTTTTACATTACTTATTAGTTTCTTCTTTCTTTCTTTCTTTCTTTCTTTCTTTCTTTCTTTCTTTAAAACATCACTTTAAGGCTCTACCATTTTTCTTTTTTACGTTGCTTGTTAGTTTCTTTTTTCCTTTTTGTTTCCTTCTTCATCTTTCGTCATTTATTTTCTCCATTTATATCCTGACTTTCAATTTCTTTTTTATTTTTTCACATTTAAATTAATTCGTTTTTTTTCATTTGTCTTCTTTTGGATTTATTTTTATCCTGTGTGTTTCTCTTTTTTTTTCAGTTTTTTCTTTTCACAGTTTTTCATTTTCTTTTTCTTAGTCTTTCCTATTTATATTTTTGTCTTTTTATTCACCTTTCTGTTTTTCTCTTTTCTTCTTTCTTCTTTCTTTCTTTCTGTTGACTTCACTCATGTTTCGTTTTTTCAATTCCTTCACTTTATCATCTTTTTTCTCTTTCTTTTGTTTCTTTTCCTTTAATCATCCTCTTTCTTTCGTTCGTTCTTTCTTTCTTTTTTTCTCCCTTTCTTTTTCTGCCTTTATATCCTGACTTTCAATGTCTTTCTTTTTTCACATTTAAATTAATTCGTTTGTTTTTCATTTGCCTTCTTTTCGTTTCCTTTTTATCGTGTTTTTTTTTTTGTTTACAGTTTTTCATTTTTTTGTTAGTCTTTTCCTATTTATTTATTTTTTGTTTTTTATTCACCTTTTCTGTTTTTAGCTTTTCTTCTTTCTCTTTTTCCTTTTTATTTCTGTTGACTTCACTCATGTTTCTTTTGTCAAGTCCTTTAATTTTCATCTTTTCTTATCTCTTTTCTATTTTTCTTTTCCTTTAATCATTCTCTTTTTTCTTTCTTTCTTTTTTTCTTTATTTTTATTCTCTCTTGTTTTTTACCTTCTTTCTTTCTTTCTTTCTTCATTATTTATTTATTTATTTATATATTTTTGTATACTTCTCGCTTATTTGTCTTTCTTTCTTTACCTTCCTTTTCTTTATTAGTATTTCTTTTTCTTTCCATTGTTTCTCTTTCTTTTTCCCTAATTTTTCTCTTTCCTTTATTATTTGCCTCATACATTAACCATCGACCTTTGACTTTGCTGCTAAAGCTTCACCCAATGCTTCATAATATTTCTTTCAATATTATCCATGTCAATTTCCAAAGGCTTCTACAGACATTACTCTCAAAGAACACAGCATAAAAACAATTTATATCACCCACTTGAAAAATATTTTCCTTTACTTAATCTTTCTGTTTTATTTTTTCGTGGTTGAATTAATATTTAAGTCGCTATCTCATTTTTTTCCTTTTTCTTGATTATATAAGCTTCTTACAAAACATTTTTCTTTTCCCTTGAGAAATCATAAATACTTTATGTGTCTAATATCTACGAAGCACTTATATAAACTTACGTAACACAAAACACAAGAAATCTGCACGTGTGCCATGGTGTCATTTTAAACATCTCTAACTATGAGTAAAAGTGAGTCATCATAATCTTCAGTCCAATGATCGGGTATGATCGTAGGATTGCTATGCTCTTGAGCCTGTGAACAGTTCCCTCCACATATGAGTGTATGAAAGAATTGTGGTGTAGTTTTCGCACTGAAGGTTATAATCGTGCTATGTCGGTTTCTAATCAACTTAACGTACCCAAAATGTTAGGAACTTGGTAATCTTCCACTGAAAACTGACTCCTTAGTATTTGGCTAACTGCCGACTAATATCAGCTGCCTAGAAATTCTACTGACCTCCAAAAGAACGAAAGAACTGCTATAAATTTTCCAAGTACTTCTTCCGTTAACTTCCTGTTAACTCTTATTAATATAGGAGGGAGAGTTCATTATCTGAGGATTAGGTGTGTTTCCCCATAACAGAAAGCAAAACAACTATTCATTCATGCGTTGAGTGTCATGGAAATTTAGACTTGATGAAGTTCATCGTTCTCCAGGTGAAACCACAAGCGAGACGTCCTCCAACATCATCACGCACTTGTAATCTTCATCAGGGACGTGTGCCAGTTAACTCCATCGATTAAAGCATTGTTCTTATTGTAGGAAGCTCACTAGCAAGCGATAACGTGTCATCACAGCACTAGATGCATAAATACATGTAACCCAGTTTTCGTCCTAATCGTTCAGATGAACTTTGACACTAGAAGAAGAGTCATTCTCCTTTGGTAGGTCTTGGTTGTTTTATTCTATCTGGTGCCTAACCATTCTCCTCGACAGAAAAAAGTCTTATAGGGGAAACGGGTTTAGTCCAGTATCACCCAATAGGGGAAACGGGTTTAGTCCAGTATCACCCAATCATGTGTCAGGTAAACTGGCTACTATAGTATCAGCAGCAGAGGCTGAGTGATCAAACATTTAACAACGCTGAGGTTATTATTAAAGGAATAGAATCGTGCAGGCATGCTTTTAGATTGAAATATTACGATAAGCATACAGAATATATATATATATATATATATATGTTGATTGATTGATTGTTTAATACTTAGTTTTGGTCCTAATAGGGTTAGACCAATACACATTTGTATTAAAAAGTGTTCGACAAAATTATATTGTAGAACATTTGAATATTTTCTATTTTTATAAGAGTCATTTTGCTACCCAGGTTTCTTGCATGAGTAGTGTCTTCAGGTAATTTTTAATAACTGATTTTACCTTTCAGTCAGTTACGTGCCATGCGCGATACACGCTTGGGCGATCATGTCTCGAAAGAGATATGACTGACTGGGCAGAAGATTATCCCGCAGTAGGTTACCATTGCTTTCTGCGGTAGACTGGTTGCCGACCAAGCATATAGAACCCAATCTGTCCTATTATTTAACCCATAACTGGAGGGAAGAGACGGATTAATACCTTTCCCAAGGGTATTTGCACGTAAGTGAATGCAAGGAATTCAACTGGAATTCGAACTCGGTTCCCCGATTTCTCGTTCCGAGCCGATATTCACTGCGCCACAAGCGTTTTTTTAAGAACGCTCTTCTAACGGTGTTTTATTTGAACGTTCACGTGGCAGAAAATTTATGAACGCGCATTATAATAATAATAATAGCAATATATATATATATATATATATATATATATATATATATATATATATAGTGTTATTATTATTATTATTATTATTATTATTGTAGCATATTGCAACTTAACAGTGATTAAGTTTCGGTGTTTAATACACCAACATCAGGCAGTAAAATGTGGTTAATGTATTCGATTATATATATATAGTGTATCGAGGCAGCAGATAATGTCCTAAACATACATTGTTAAATATAGGAGACAGTGAATGTCTATTATGTTTAATCATGAGCCCTTCTAAACATCGTATTTTGGCTTAAATTTTTGGTGAAAATGAAGACAAAAATAGTTCAACATTTGGATATTTAAAATAATATTTTTTATTATGCTGGTTCTAAGCTTTCGGCCCACGTAAGCCATCTTCAGAGTAACATATTTACCTTCTTTATTATACACGTCAGAAACCTTAACCGTTTCTTTAATTGTTAGATATTAATTTTCTATTCGTTTACAATTTCTCTAAAATTTCATCCTTGCTCAAATGTTCTGTCCATGGTATACTTAGCATTCTGTTGTAGAACCTTAACTCCGTCATTTAAAGTCTCTTTGTAATTTTTGAAAAGATTGTCCAACATTCACCACACACTGACGATAACACAGTTTACTTTCGCCTCGATAAAAAATCTACTGAGGTTGACAAAGCAAACCACGCTCCCGGGCTTGAGAAGGACCTACAATCCGATATGTACTGGGGTAAGAAATGACTCGTAAGTTTCAATGCTTCCAAAACGAAGCAGCTATCTATTAACCATCATAGACAATCGCTCCTACCTATCTCTGCCATTAGCATGGAACAGGCTAGCCTCCCTGAGAGTAAAACACTACGCCTCTTTGGCCTCACACTCTCAGCAGACCTGAAGTAGAATGAATATATCAAATCCATTGCTAAATCCGCTGCTAAGAAGGTCGGTTCACAGTGCAGGGTCAGGAAGTTTTTCCCGTCTGTTCTTCCTGCACATATACAAAGGTACCATCTGCCCCTGTGTTGAATACTGCTGTCACATTTGATTAGGTGCTCCTGCTATTCATCTCGGGGTTCTTGACAAAATTAAACGGAGAATCTGTAATGGCAGCTCGGCTGCAGTCGTTCTCTCACCGGCCTGAAGGGGCTGTCCTGTGCCTCTTCTATAAATACTTTCACGGCTTCTGCTCCAATTAACTTAGATCACTGGTGCTCCGTAGGAATGAATTTACAGGAGCTACTAGATTAGCAACTAGGTTTCACCCTTTTATAGTGAAACCGATAAATTGTAACCGCAACTTCCCACCTGTGGAATTCCCTTCCATATATTGCTTCCACGGCATCTACAATCTCCAGGAATGTAAATTTAAGGTCAATAGACATTATATATCTCGCTAACTCGCATCCATTCTCTCAAGCTCTTTTTTCATCTACTCTACCCTCATCCTCGGTATTCTTATCCCTCCTTCTGACATTTCCTATACTTAACCACTCTTTCTCACCACTTTCCCCTATGTAACCCCGTGTGCAACAGTGGGTAGAATGCCTTGCTTGGGGTGAGATGATTAAAAAAATACAGCAGAACAGATATCGTGTGAAAGCTTATTACTGATTTCCTTATTTGTTTTTTTTTTGTTTTTTTTCTTCTATTTATTATTACACGGCTTGGCGTTTTGAGTGCATTTTGGTAAATAAAATACACTTTCGGATTTCAGAGCCTGGTAAAAGACTTCCCAGATATTTAAAGTTGTTTGATTTTGGTATCTCCGATTTACAATACGTATTTCGGCTCATTTTTTTGCAAACAATCATGCCTTATATTTTCTTGCTGTTGATATTGAACCTTTATATCTCGTTTTCTTTCAGTATTTTCTGTAGGAGTTTTGAACTTTTCTTCCTTTGTCAACTATCAACACTGTGTCATGTGTGCATCTTATGTTACACAATACCTAACTCCATCGCTCCGTGGTGGAGCATTGGCCATCAACGCATCTTGTCTTCGATGAGAGGATTTTCAATGATTTTGTCTTTTTTACAGATAGGGGTGTGACTCTATACAAGTCCCTTTATCCTCCGAGTAAGATAGACTGGTTGCCAACTAAGAATATAGAACCGAATCTGTACTGCTATTTAACCCATAGCTGGAAGGAAGAAAGATAGGTTTCCAAGAGCATTTCTGCGTAAGTGAATTCGAACTCATCTCTCCGGTTTTCTCGTTCCGAGCCGATATCCATTGCACCACAACGCACATCCGTCTGTTCAGATGATGGCTGTTATTAAAAAAATACTGGTAAAACCTCTACATCTTTCAGCCTCATCTCGTTGTATAGGTCGAATAAATCCGGCGAGAAGAAGCATCCTTGATTTTATTTTTATTTTTATTTTTTTTAATCATGTCACCCCAAGCAAGGCATTCCACTGCCACTATAGCGCAGGGGGTTACACAGGGCGATAGACGAGTTAGGATGTACATAGGGGGAGAGTTGGAGAGAATGGGAGGGTTAGTGTGTTAGAAGGTGTCTACTGACCTTTCATTTAAACTCCTGGAGGTTATAGCCGTCGAGGAAGCAAGCATGCGGAAGGGAATTCCACAGGTAGGAAGTGCGAGAAAAGAAGCTGTTGAAGTAGAAATTGCGGTTACATTTCATCGGTTTCACTGTAAAAGGGTGGGACCTAGTTGCCAATCTAGTATCTCGTGCAAACTCACACCTAGGGGGCACCAGTGATTTAAGTTCATCAGAGCAGAAGCCATGAAAGTATTTATAGAAGAGGCACAGGGAAGCCACGTCACGCCGGTGAGAGAGTGGCTGCAGGCGGTCATCTAAGTTGGTATCAATCACATTACAGATTCTTCGCTGTATTTTGTCAAGAAGACCGAGGAGAATAGCAGGGACACCCGATCAGATGTGGCAACAGTATTCAAAATACGGGCGGATGGTAGATTTGTATAAGTGCAGGCTAGATTCAGGCTGAAAAAATTTCCGGGCCCTACACAGAGAGCCAACTTTCATAGCATCGGATTTAGCAATGGATTCGACGTTGTCATTCCACTTGAGGTCCGCTGAGAGTGTCAGGCCAAGCATGCGTAGTGTTT
The DNA here is from genome assembly GCA_037127315.1 of Ascarosepion bandense. Taxonomy (NCBI): domain Eukaryota; kingdom Metazoa; phylum Mollusca; class Cephalopoda; order Sepiida; family Sepiidae; genus Ascarosepion; species Ascarosepion bandense. The sequence continues at coordinate 2,736,478 of JBBBDQ010001464.1, read as the reverse complement.
TACTCTCTGGGAGGCATGCCTGTTCCTTGCTAATGAGAGAGAGGTGCGGTCGTCTGTGCTGGTTAATTGACAGCAGCTTCGTTTTGGAAGAATTGAATTTTACGAGCCATTTCCTACCCCAGTCCACCACGGATTAGAGGTCCTTTTCAAGCTCAGTCGCGAGGCTCGTCTTATCATCAACACCAGATTTTTGATCGAGACGAGCGTATACTGTGGTATCATCGGCGTACATGTGTTTTTATGGCATCGAGGAGATCATTGATGTAGATTAGAAAGAGCATAAGACCTAGGATAGAGCCTTGGGGGACACCCACGTTTGTAAGGTAGTTCTGGGAGGCATGTCCGTTTAAAACCACCTTCAGTGTGCGGTTGGAGAGGAATGACTGGATTAAGTCCCACAAAAGTCCAGTAATACCGTAGCATCGCAGTTTCCATAAAAGGCAGGCATGCCATACTCTGTCGAATGCTTTAGAGATATTCAGGGCGACAGTTCGGGCTTCACTATTCTTGTCGAGAGCCTGGTATATATACTCGGTGATGGTCGTTAGCATATTTAGCAGTAGACCTGGTGAAGCGGAAGCCATACTGTTTGTCCGATAGGAGCCCGTGGGCCGTTAGATGCTGAACGACCTCGGCATTGATAATGGCTTCGAACACTTTGCCGAAGATCGGAAGAAGGCTGATAGGGCGGTTATATGCGGGGTCCGAGGGTTCACCAGTGTTCTTGAATATTGGAACCACAGAAGAAAACTTCCAACAGGCAGGAAAGCAGGCGGAAGATAGGCAGAGCTTGTAGAGCTTAGAAAGGACAGAGGAGATTTCAGTGGGACATTTCTTCAAGACTATGATTGGGATTCCGTTCCCACCACTCGCTTTGTGAGGATCAAGTTTTGATATTATGCTAGAAATCAGCGAGGGCGTGATGTGGACGTCATTCAATTTGGCCTCGGTTCTAGATGGGAAATCGGGTGTCTGGACTCCAGACGAATGAAACTTGCCTGTCCATCTGGCTCAAATGTCGCTAAACTACCAACTGTATACAACCACTTTCTCAGTTTGATCAATAAAAATTGCTTAGAGCGAATAAAAACTGTAGGTATTTCTGGGGAACACTTTTTTTTAAAATTCGTAAAAATGTCATTTCAGAATCACAAAGTATCATCAAATAACTGGGAGTACATCAAATAAGAACAGCAGCAAAAATGGTTTTCACATGGACCACGAAGAGAAAATAATGACATAATGAAGATGTTGACATTCCACACTACTTCAAACAAAAGGTTAGAAAGGAAACCATCGTCAATAGTGGAAAGAACTAGGGACGTGGACTTGATAAATATATTTTTTGGACAGAAATATTTTATAAATTTAATGGGACTGTCGCATTGGTTGATCTGTCAATGAATACCAAATATTCAAATAAAGGATTGATAATTACCATTACCAATGCTTCGGCAAGTCGTTAAAAAATGTAGGCTCTTTTCGTCTTTTTACTGGAATTAAGTAACCCAGTTAGCAGAAGGGATAACGTGATAGAAGCGATTATTTAAACAATCATTATATTTTGGTTCATTGTTCCAATTATAGGAATTTAATAAGCGTAGTTTAGATGTGATACAAGGTCGGAAGCATAGAGCACCCAGTGAGAATGAAATTCTCTACATAACCGTAACTGATCTCGCAAGACAAGCTTGGTAACCATTACATAAAGTCGAAGTGGCCACATCTATTCGGTTATAATTGTTTATATTTCATATTTACACGAAACACTTATTAACAAACATTACAATATATCTGTATGTTGATATATTTGTGTTACATTATATTTGCATGTTGATAAATATGTATTACATAGATATCGATGTATTTGTATTACAATATATTTGTATATCGATATATATATATTACATTACATTTGCATGTCGATAAATTTGTATTACATAGCTATCGATGTATTTGTATTACAGTATATCTGTATGTCGATATAATTGTATTACATTACATTACATTTGCATGTCGATAAATTTGTATTACATAGCTATCGATGTATTTCTATTACAATAAGTCTGTATGTCGATAAATTTGTATTACATAGATATCGATGTATTTGTATTACAATACTTCTGTATGTCGATATATTTAAATTACATTACATTTGCATGTCGATAAATTTGTATTGCATAGATATCGATGTATTTGTATTACAATACTTCTGTATGTCGATATATTTAAATTACATTACATTTGCATGTCGATAAATTTGTATTGCATAGAAATCGATGTATTTGTATTACAATACGTCTCTATGTCTATATATTTGCATTACAATACATATCGATACATTTGTATTACATCTATATTTTGATACATTTGTATTACTAATCATCAGTGTATCGATACATTTGTATTACAATACATCTATATGTTGATACATTTGTATTACAATACATCTATATGTTGATACATTTGCATTACAATTAACATCTTGATATATTTGTATTAAAATACATCTGTAAGTCGATACAAATATACGTTTTACTCATATATTTATAGTAGATTATTTTTCCTTTTACAACGAAAGAATTCAAATGCAACGTAATGCAAGGGCCATTTGACTACCAGATTAATGAGCCATATCACTAAACTTATCATCCGGATTGTGTGCATAAAGTAGACAGCGAAAAAGAGGCAAGATCGGTAATGTTTTCGGTAAAGACAATGCAGCAAAAACTTCCAGAATTTATTATCAGAACGATAACAGTGCAAGCAATGTAAATGCCGACTTCACAAAATCATTTAACAAAGCGGGGAAAAACGGTACAACAGAACTGTTACTAAAACTTTGTTCAGATGAAATAGATAAATTTCGGATAATTTAGTGTCCACAAGTTCTATCTGGCCTACACACAGATAGAACATTTCTTGTGTTATAGAAAATAGTAAGGGGGATGAATCCAAGATAGGAATTCTAAATTCTCTTTACGTCGATGTGATTTTAAGAGAACTAGAATTTCTAGGATTTCAGGGATTTATTGGCAGCCACAATTTCAAATTTGTCGGATAAGAAAAAGACGTCTTGTTCATGGTAGAAACAGATCAGAACCAGAACCGCAGAAACTATTGAAAAATTTGTTAAAAAACAAAAAAAAACACATGGACATCTGGTCTTTATATATATATATATATATATATATATATATATATATGTGTGTGTGTGTGTGTGTGTGTGTGTGTGTGTGTGTGTGTGTGTGTGTGTTATGGTAATCTCCTAAGAGAAATGGACTCTTGCTATATAGGAATTACTTGCGTGACTTTCAGAAAGCCATTACTCGCAGTAACTGCAATTGTCAATGTCTTACTCTCTGCCGTCGAGCGGAGAGTATTAACCTAGTGGTGGCTCCGCTAAAGGGTATAGTCACGACTGGGAAATATTACACAGATATTTTTGGCCGGGCTATATGGCCCGGATATCCAACATTAAAAAAGCCTTGTGCCAAATCTTGCCTTACTGGGAAGGCGACTGAATATTGCAGTTACGAGCAGTCAAGTCGAGCAGTGAATGAGAGCAATTAAAGACAGCAACTAGCCAGGTAGCGTAATAATATTTTCAAATTTACTTATTTCGACATTACTTATGATTAACACTTCTTTGAGTATCTTGTTTTTTTTATACTAAGACACTGTTTTGAATCTACCTTCTTTTTCCGTGTCTTAATTCCGGCACAAACCGTTCCCTAAAACTTTGTGGCGGGGTTTCGCCACAACTCCACAACAATATATATATATATATATATATATATATATATATATATATATATATATAATTGTTTTGCCCCAAGGAAGGCAATAATGCCACTGGTGCATAGGGGACTTCAAAGAGAGGAAACGGAAATGAATTACAGAAAAAATAGTATAGGCGATGTTTATAATTTTTAGGCCACCCCAGTGTTTGAAAAAAAAATGATGTATTTCATACTATTTTTAGAAAATGGTATGAAATACTAATCAATAATTATTGTTAGTCTTGACATAATTAGTTCTTTTGCTATTGGTATTATTACTATAATTAATATTACTATATATATATATATATATATATATATATATATAATTATTAGGCCACCCCAGTTTTTTAAAAGAAGTGATTTATTTCTTATATATATATATATATATATATATATATATATATATATAAAATCGAAAATCTAAGAGTGAGCCAATAGCCTACCACGGTTTCGCTTAACAGCTCGTCAGGGAAAACAATTGGCCATTTTTTCCCTGACGAGCTGTTAAGTGAAACCGTGGTAGATTATTGGCTCACTCTTAGATTTTCGATTTTATATATAAATATGAGAAATGCATTTTGTTGTTTCTTAAATCGCCTCCATAGATTTCCGAAAATAGTTTGTAATAAAAATTTGACGAGGGTAACAAATCGCTTTTATTATCCAATGCATATCGGTCCTAAAGGAAGCGGGCACACGTACACACGATGTAAATGCACACTAAGGAGCACATGAGGTCGCCTACACACCCATTCACTCTTCTTTCCACTCGCATCCAAAATGCCTCTATTTCTTTTTTCACACTTAGCATCTGTGCTTTTAACTGGTGTACCAACTCCATCAAACACGAGCCTGTTTTAACATATATAAAACTGAATCATTTATTTTGTTTAAAAAATGTCTCCACCAATCGTTGCCAAGGAGCAATTATTAGCAACCTAATGAAGCAAACATTTACTGAAATAACAATTAACACATTCATTGGTTGTCCCGTAGATTATGGCTCTCCACAAATTCCTTTCTTTATTGTCTGTGAATCACTATGATCTCTTGGGGTGGTTTCAAATGCATTCTCAAATGTTTTGAATTCAGACTAGACAGCCTTTCACTCAATCCACAGAGTCCAGCTTGGCTTGATATTCATCTCGTAACTTAGTAAAGCAAGGGAAATAATGTTCATGCCTTTAATAATTGCATAATACAAATGAAATTAACAGACTAAGACAAAAATTGAATGAAGCTCGGTGATTACTCATTTACGCATCCCCGAAATCCTTGTGTCAGACTATGGTAAGCCCGTAAAATATCGGACTATTTGTTGATCTATACAAGTTTATCAAAAAAAGAAAAAGTAATTATTTTATTAGTGCTGTGTGTAATTCCTGACAAAGTATGGGAAAAGATGGTATATATATACATATATATGTAGTCATCTGCAGACAGATCTGTTTCGCTGTATCACAGCGAATCAGTACATTTATACATCCGATTGCGTTTTATCCATGATTGAAACCCGACTGAAATTGGCGTCAGTCGGCGATTCTAATTCTGAACTATGGGCGCTCGGTAGAAGGAGGCAGACTTTTAGCATTTGATATACATGTATTAATACGCTAGTAGTAAGAGTGTTTTTATACATTACTGAATATATATAAAACAATAGTTAAGAGGTGAATAATACTGCACTCTCAGGTCACCCAAAATCGGCAGTTGTTGCAGAAAACACCAAAAAATTCAACAAGCTCGTTTTGGCCAATCGTAAATTGAAGTTACGTGAGATACCAGAGGAAATGAACATATCAGAAGGCAGTTTACTAATCATTTTGCATGAACATTTGTTAATGAGAACACTTTGTTCAAAGTGTGTGCCGCATTTGCCCACAGTCGATCAAAAATAACAACGCGTCGACGATTCACAGCGTTGTTTGAAATTGTTTTAACACAACAACAAAGAGTTTTGCGTAAACATGTAGCAATAGATGAAACATGGGTCCCACAATTGACTCCAGAGTCAAATCGACAGTCAGATGGGTGGACAGCAGCAGGTGAAACCGTCCAAAGCGACCAAAGACGCAAAAATAAGCAGGCATGGCTTTGGCCTCCGTATTTTGGGATGCAAATGGTATTTTGTTCATAGATTACCTTAAGAAAGGAAAAAAAACATGAATAGTGAATATTATAATCATTAGTGGTGCATTTGAGGGAAGAAATCACCAACTGCCCATGGCTCAGAGGTAGAGTCGCCGACTGATGTCAATTCGGTCGGGTTTCAATCCTGGCTAGAAGCAATCGGCTGTTTAGCCGAATTGGCGATCTGGTTGGGGATGACTATATATATATATATATATATATATATATGTTATGGAAATTTACAAAATTGATTAACATTCGACATAATTTAATTTGTTTATAATTATTAGTAGATACTCGTATTTGTGTGTTTACCGGCCTGAATAATTGTTGGGAAAATGTGTTTCATTCGGCAGAATTCGCACCTACTCAAATACGAGTATCTATTAAAAATAATTATATTCAACCAAATAAATTGATATATATATATAGATAGATAGATTTCTAGATAGATATTTCAATATCAGGGATGAAGTGTATTTAAGTATAAATGTAGACATTGAGTTCAACTACCAGAGGCAAAACACTGAGTCTCGCAATCCTTCTAGCCAAAAACCTCGTGTTTTTTCCAAAACTTATATATATATATATATATATATATATATATATATATGATAATCAATGATGCATTATGTTTCGGTGTATTTTATTATTTCAACAGTTTTGTATAGGCGGTAACGGTTATATTTTGAAATATTTTAGTGAAAATAATTGTGGATCCGAATGTGGTTTTGTGTACTCATAAACACAAGTAAAATTAATATTAACAATCAATAACAAAGATGAAGGGAAGAATGGAAGCAACTGAAATGTGGTTCTACAGAAGGATGCTGCGGATATCATGGATCGAGATTGTGAGCAATGATGATGTTTTCGAAAGGATGCAGACAAAAAGGAAATTAATACTGAGCATCAGGAAGAGACAGCTGAAGTTCCTGGGACATGCAATGAGGAAGGAAATCTTGGAAAACCTGATACTAACAGGCCAGATAGATTAAAAGAGAGACAGGGAAAAGCAACGGATAATATATTTGAAGGGCTTGACCAGGTGGATGACAGAACGGGGATTGCGTGTTGTAACAAGAGAAAGCGCTCTAAAGCCACCGGGGATTGAGAGACGTGGAAAGCCATGATTGCCTACGTCCTGAATAGACAAAGAACAGAGAAGCAGAAAAAGTAACAACAGAGAACAAAGCAATGGATAATAAATTTAACAAACAACACTCTAAAGAAGCCACAAATCTGCAGGTCCTGGGCATGACAATAAACTGCATCCGGCAGCAAGGCCTCTGATTGGGAGGTTGTGAGGAGCATGGAACCAACTCTTAATTGCTGTTGTTCCCAGGTCCACCCTGACTCGGAGTGGTAGCAAGGCCTCTGATTGGGAGGTTGTGAGGAGCATGGAACCACTTCTTAATTGCTGTTGTTCCCAGGTCCACTCTGACCCGGAGTGGTAGCACCTGTTAGGGTCCCAGCTATGGGTAAATAATTAACCCCCAAACCGAGGTCAAAATGCTATGAAAGTTTTTACCAACCAAACTTTTTTCAATGAAAAATATTACTAACAAAACGTTTTTGAAGAAAAAATGTTACCAACAAAAATACACGAAGGAAAAAATATTACTAGCAATACATCTGACTCTCAACGAAACCTACTTTACAAAGAAAGTCTATTCATACAAATCTATTGTAAAAATCTTGTTGGCATTAAATAACTCATTTATGTTGAAATGCCGTAAAAGAAAACAAACAAACAAATGTGCAGTCGTATTCACAAATATTTCCACTGAATAACCAAGAATCACAATATAGGCCTGCTCATCATGTACTGCTGGTTAGCATATATATAAACAGTCTAACCAAAATTATATGGGTTGAAGATTGCTTTTACTCATAAAACAGACTATGTGCGCCTGATGTTGACAAAGTCTAATTTAAAAAAAAAAAATATATATATATATATATTTGAAATTAGATTTTTTTTTTTGAAATTTTTGAAATTATCTGTGTGTGTGTGTGTGTGTGTGTGTTCTTCAATATGACAATGAATGCTGGACAATCTTCTCAAGGTTAGAAAAACATCAGGAAAAGATAGCTGAAGGTCCTGGGCCAAATAATGAGAAAAGAAGGTTTACAGAATCTGATACTCAGAGGTCATATTGAGGAAAATAGAGCGAAAGAGGAAGCAACGTGTAGCTTACTTAAGCAAATAAATGGTAGTGTTTAATGGGTTAAAACAAACGTGGAAGCCATGATCGCCTACGTCCTGAAGGGACATGTTTCTTCTTTTGCTACATAAAAATTCCAGAGAGCAGGCAACTCGAGCCGTTGACTGCCTTACGCACTGTCAAGCTCTCTGCCTTATGGCGGAGATTATTAACCCAGTCGAGGCTATGCCGAAGGGTAGCATCTCGTCTGGGGAAAATCAGGCAGTAATTTTTCCACGGGCTATATGGCCCGGACAACCCACCTTTAAAAGGCCTTGTGCCACATTTTGTCTTACGTGCGAAAACAGATAAATACTGCAGTTGACTGTCGAACTCTCTACCTTCAGGTGGAGAGTCATGACCCAGTCAAGGCTCCGCCGAATGGTAGAGTCTCATCTAGTGAAAATTAAACAGAGAACTCACATTAAAAAGACCTTGTGCCACATCTTTCTCTAGTGGGGGATAACTGAATACTGCAGTTGACTGCCTTGCGCACTATCGAACTCTCTGTCTTCGGGCGGAGAGGTTTCGCGAAAGGGTTGAGTCTCGAGTGGAGAAAATTAGACAGAAATTTTTGGCCGGGCTCTATGGCCCAGAGAAATCACATTAAAAAAAGCCTTGTGCCACATCTTGCTTTACTTATTTCTATATTACTTATTGTTAACACTTCCTTTGAATATATTTTTTCTTGTTATACTAATATATAGTTTTGAACCTACTTCCTGTGTTCCGTGTTTTACTTCCGGCAAACACCGTCACCACAGCTTTGCGGCGAAGTTTCGCCACAACTCCACAAAAATTAATTACTATCTCTAGAAATTAAATTGACATGTTTAACTCTAAAAAAAACGAAACATCGCGAGCGGAGTCCTATATAAAATAAAACATGGAATTTGACGCTATTGTTTTCATCAGACATGCTGCTTAGCATCATACTCAAAAAGTCAATTCTAAAGTTTATATTTGGTTATATAGTGTGTTTTTTTGTCGTTGCTCATGTAATTTAGATTTTAAATTGCAACCCTGAAGAGAGCTGAAATTTTTTGCGAATTAACGAACGAGTAAGACACTTAAACGGACACACGTACACAATATGGCACACCCACAATCTTTCGCGAACAGCCATCTCAGTACACACGTACACAGACGACCGCCCACATCTCGTATGTCCATAACAAAAGATTCCATCAACCCGTCCAAATGCAGTCAAAAATCGAATTCTGACAACACCGGGGAGAATCGAATATGTGCAGACTCATTTATTCTGAAAATCGAAAGAAAATGTGACGCTGCTTCGGATTTCTCCGTTGTATTCTCAGCAAACCAAAAAACCAAAAACTCATCGACACACACGCATTTGTTAAAAGATTTCTTCCTGCTTATTTGGTGTCACATTCGACTGCATAGATCTACTTTACATTCAGTCAGTTAAGTGCCATACGTGATACAAGCTTGGGCGATCATTTTTCGAAAGAGGCATGACTGACTGGGCAGAAAATTATCCCGCAGTAAGTTTCCATTGCTTTCTGCAGTAGACTGGTTGCCAGCCAAAGCTATATAACCCAATCTGTCCTATTATTTAACTCATAGGCAGAGGGGAAAGAGATGTATTATATTATTAAGTAGTAAGTAGTGATGGATCAGTTTATTACTTCATAACAATATAAAAAATGATCCCTCACTTTATGCCTTTAAGCCTTAATCGTGTTTTAAACTATTATATTCAGTCATTCAGTCAGCTAAGTGTAATTCGTGATATACGCTTGGGCGATCATGTCTCTTTCGAGACATGACTGCCTGGGCAGAAATTTAACCTATAACTGAGGGGAAGTGACCAATTAATAACTTTCCCAAGAGTATTTGCGCGTATGTGAATACAAAGAATTCAACTGGACTCGCCGATTTGTCGTTCCGAGTCGATATCCCCTGCCCCACAACGCACAGCTGGTTAGTCTCAAGCTTATAAAATAAAAATCTACTACTACCAGTGTAGTATAGACTATTAACAACACCTCGCCATCGACGATGGGATCGCCGATTCTTCTGTAACTTGTTCTTTTTACAGGTAGGAACATTGACCCGACACAAACCCTTTTATCCTCTGGTTGCCAACCAATGCTGTAATACCCAATCTGTCCTGCTATTCAACCCATAGCTGAAGGGAGAAGAAATGGATTAATACCTTTCTCAAAGCTATTTGCGCGTAAGTGATTGCAACAAATCAGGTTCTTCAATTTGTTATACCAAGCTAATATCCACTGCACACCCTAAAATAGGCCCCAATTAATGTCTTTTCAAATATCAACGTCAATATATTTAACTGGCAAGTGTACTTCCTTCGTCTACAAAGAATATATCTAAAATATATTCATTCTTACGGCCTTATCACGTTCAAACACTAGTTCCCATGCGATCATCGGAGCAACGTCAAACCTGGTCAATACCTAGATGGGTGACCGTTTCGAAATATCCGGAGCTGTAAGATTGAATGTGCAGCCGGTGCAATAGATAATAGCTCTGAATTTTTAATTGGAGAGCCGAGTTTCAATTCCCGTTGGGTTCGTTATATTCACTTTCGCACATATACCTGGGAAAGCTATGACGCCCCCCACATCTTTCTCTCCGCAGCTATGGGTTAAGTAATAAAACTTGTATCACTAAATAATCAATATCTACAAAAGATTTCTCATGATCTAAAATTATTTTCTAGCTTTAAATGACCCGAAATTGTTGATAAACCGTAATAAATAGATTAGTCACTCAATCAAGGGTATACTACAGTATCACAGAACACGTATAAATCATCTAAATCTACTAGTTTTTTGCCAATTAGTTCTTTTCGGATTATTTAACAAAAAATGTTTGAAAGAAAGGTAGTTTCCCAAATTTATATATATATATATATATTTACAATATTTACGCTCTCACACCCTGATTGAGCACTCTGGAAGAATGGTAGACTTTGAAAAACAGTAGCTACTCTAGCGTGTACGCATCGCTCATTCAGTAAAATGAATTATAGCACTCTAGCTATTGGGCGCGTATAATGATAATATATGCGCTAAAATGTCTGCCTTCTTCCACCGAACGCCCATAGCCCAGAGGTAGAATAGCCGACTGACGCCAATGCGGTCGGGTTTCATTCCTGGGTTAAAAAGCAGTCGGAGTCTAACCGTACTGATGAGTTGTGATACAGCGAAACAGAACTGTCTGCGGATGACAGTATATATATATAATGTACTCTCCCTTCGGATTCGACGTATAAGGATCTGAGCCAAATTACTTCATGTGATTTGATTAAGGCTTATGCAGAACCATCCAATTTTTTAAACTATTGATACACTCAGTCGGTGCCTATAAAATGCTACTGCTAAAGCAGAAAATAGACGTCAAGCTTTCAATTATCCCACAACAGATTACCACTATCTTTTGCGATAGACTGGTTATTAACCAAGGCTATAAAACCCAATATGCCCTGTTATTTAACTCATAACTGGAGGGAAGGGACGGATTAATACCTTTCACAAAGGTATTACCGTAAGTGAATGCAGGGAGTTCAACTGGAATTCGAATTCGATTTCTCGTTCCACGGCGATATGTGCACCAAAATACACATCCATAAAAAAACGCTTAAAGTAACTGGTGGTATTCTCAAGCGGTCACCCATCTAAGTATTGACCAGGCTTGATTATGGCTAAATGTATCGCCGAAAGCGCTCTGAAAAATAAAACCTTTGAACAACTTTTGAATAATTTATGGTTTGAAAAGAAAAAACGTAAGAACACTTGAAAATTTATATTAAACAACTAACTACAATACTTTTTAATGAAATCTAAATACATATATATTACAGAAGTAGTAGGAGGATCTGAATACTTTAGTAATTCATCGAGCTTTTATCCGACCTCAACAGAATGCAGAAAGCATTGGACGACCGTTTCGTTTAATATTTGGGCACTCATCAGCAGTGTGCATCCTCTACCAGCAATCGAAACCCAGACAGTTAGGTAATGAAGCTGATAGTCATACCAACTGTACCACGAACCCTGAGGAAGAAGAGGTAACGAATTAAACTCAATGACGCGCAGCTCATTCAAAAATTCCCTGGTGGAACTCATCCAAATCCCTTCAACCATAGGACGGTGCCTCCCAGAGCCACGACTACACAAACCAAGCCGCTCAATCTAGAGCATTATAAGTTGGTTAAAGCACAGAGATATTATAAACGTAGTAGGAGGATTTGAATAATTAAGTAATTCATCGAGCTTTTATTCGACCTCAGCAGAATGCAGAAAGCACTGGACGGCCGTTTCGTCCTATATTTGGTTTAATTCGTTACGCGTTCATAGCCAAGGCCCGTGTGACAGTCGGTATAGCATCAGCTTAATTGCCTAACTGTCTGGGTTTCGATTCCTGGTAGTGGATGCGCACAGCTGATGAGTCCAAAAAGTAGGATGAAACGTGTGTCCAGTGCTTTCTACATTCTGTTGAGGTCGAATAAAAAGCTCAATGAATTACGTGAATATGTGTGTTATATGTATGCATATATATTTGTGATACCATATTTGAGAACATCTACAAAAATATTAATTTTGTTTCTAGAATGTAGCAATTATTTTCTTCCTTCCTTATTCATATATATATATATATATATATATATATATATGTGTGTGTGTGTGTGTGTGTGTGTGTGTGTCTGTGTGTGTGTGAGTGAAAAGCTCTGAGAAATCGTGAACGTTTTGTTTAAAGTGTAGATTTATTGTTATAATTATTAATATTACTTGCCTTTTATATAATATATTAAGTGTTCATAATGGTATTTGTGTCGCTACACATGTTTCGAGTCCAAAGCTGAGTCTCTTCAGGCGAATAAATGTCTGACTTTACATATCCGTTTTGTAAAGTCAAACGGATCTCGATATGTAAAGTTAGAAATTTATTCGCCTGGGAACACTTGTAGCGACACAAATATAATTAAGGACACTTAATGCTTTATACAAAAGATAAATAATAATAATAATAATAATAATAATAATAATAATAATAATAATAATAATAATACAAGAAAACTTCTTTCTAAGCATAAGATGCATCATCCAAAGGCTGATGTAGACCGTCTATACATACCCCATTAAGAAGACTGAAGGAGGTCTTATTCAGCTAGAATTGTCAAACAAGACAAAACTATTGGCTTACTAACATACATAGAAACAACAAAGAACTGGATGATACAATTAGATAAAAGATATGAAAACAGAAAAAACAAATATTCAATAATAAATGAAGGCAGTAAATACAAACAAGATTTACATTTAGTAGATTGTATAGAAAAGCAAGATAGAAGCCAACAACCAACTTATGCGGCAGAAAATTTGAAAAAGTAAGCCCAGGATAAAGCACTTGAAGAGATGAAACAACGCTGGCAAGACAAACCTTTGCATGGCCAATATCCAGAACGTGCTAATCAACCCAATGTTGATAAAGTTTATACTCATCGATGGTTACGTGCATCTGGATTAAAGTCTGAGACTGAAGCCTTTATTCTTGCACCGCAAGACTAAAGTCTTTTCACTAGGAACTTTCAGGCAAATATTATACATAATAATGTGGATCCAAAATGCAGGTTCTGTGATAAGTACCAAAAAACAATACACCATCTAATCTCAGGATGTTCTGTACTTGCCCCAAATGAATATAAAAATCGTCACGATACAGTGGGGCAATATTTACATTGGACAATGTGCAAACTATGAAAAATATGTAAACAAACACTGGTATGAACATCACACATCACCCAGCTACCTGAGGAGACATTTTCCTTCCAGTACACACAAATATACACACACACAATTACAG
>JBBBDQ010001464.1:2637500-2720000 GCA_037127315.1 Ascarosepion bandense | reverse complement strand
CATCCACCAATCAGTAACAGACATGACTCCAAGAGCTCCACCCTTTAGCAATACCTAACAGACCCACCCGGATGTCACTTACAAGCCGTTTCAGCTAATAAAAGTTTTTTAGAAGTTTCTTCTCCTACGAGGTCTGATTCTCCGCCAGTCCAAAGGGGAACAGTTACGAATGGAATGTTAATAGAAAAATTCTCGTGTCTTAAATAAAAAAAGAAACAACAGATAATAAAAAAAAGATGCTCTATATATCTGACTATACGTAACGGTTAACCGTTATCTTTGCCATATAACCTATTCAACTGCACCACTTACCTCTTTCTCCTATCCCTAATACAGGAACCTCCTTCAGTAAATTTACACCCTGAGTGGCTCTTAGGCCTTATATTTAGTGGACGTTTTTCGTAGTCTGATATATAACCTTAATAACCGATTAAAGGGCTGAAGTAAGTAAAATTACCTTGCAATATAACCAGTGTGCTACGTCAGGTTACCTTTTTCTTTTTCCGGACTATGCCCTTTGTAAAAGTACACGATCAACGGATTCTGTTTCTATGTCATCTTTGAATTTCTATAGATTTCAGGTAAAACGAGTAGCGTGGTTTCCTCTTTCCGTCTCCACGGCTTTTGAAATTAAAGTTATACTTCGTGTAGAATGGTAGCTACCAAAGCATAGCTATCATAGTCTACCCTACGATTTAATCCATAGCTAGGAGAAAATTAAATGTATTAATATTGTTACCAAGGGTTACAAGGTAAAACTGAACACAAAGGATGTACATTGAATTTGTCTCTCCTATTCCAGAGTTTGCGTGAATAATGTCACAGAACTCGCATTTTAATGTAATTAAAAAAATAAACGGTAATGTATGTCCGTCAGTAAGTCTGAAATCCTTCACACTTTTTCTACGTAGAAATATTATCATTTTTTTTAAATATAAATTATCTTGGAGTAGAATATCTGTCTTTCTGTTGGTGTTTGAAACATTCAGTATTGGGATTTGTGTCCGGGTGAACAGAGAACGGTTAATATTAAATTTTTCAAATAACTGAAAAAATAATGATTTTAAAAGTTTTTTTGTAATTATATTGCGCTTAGAATAATGCAAAAATCTTTGTGAATTTATAAAAAATTGTTTTAATTTAGTTTGAAGTATTCTACGTTGAAAACATCAATGCCAGGATTTGTAATCGGAGGTCACAATTTGAACAACATAAGGTAAGCAGATGATACATTGCTGATAGCAGACACGAAATGGAAACTACAAGACATCCTACAGAAGATAGCTAAATAGAGTGAGAAGAAAGGATTATAAATAAACTGCAAGGGCAGCCCAAAATGCCAAATACAGATGGGAGATACTAAAATCAAGCAAGTACAACAATTTAAATACCTGGGAAGTTTTCTAACAGAAGACGGAAAGTGCAACGCGGAGATCCGAAGGCGAATTGGCATGGCAAAGGACGCGTTCCAGAAGCTGAGTAAAGTATTAAGAGACAGGAAACTTTCACTAGAAACAAAGAAGAGAGTACTGAATTGCTATGTGATGTCGGTCCTTAAATATGGCAGTGAATGCTTCAAAGACAATATCTTCAAATATGAAGGAAAATCTTGAAGCAACTGAAATGTGGTTCTACAGAAGGATGCTGCGGATATCCCTGACCGAGCATGTGATCAATGATGAGGTTTTGGAAAGGATGGGAACGACTAATTTGAAAGGAGAATGGGAGAAAATATCCTTTAATGAGTGCAAGACATTAATTTGCTCATGTAGCAAAATATGTCAAATTGTTATTGAAAGTAAAGTTTACACATCAAGTACTAATGAATTATGAACGCTATTTTCATGTGGACATGATGCATCTATTATAATATTGTTTTGTTCATTGTTAGGATGTTTTTGATCATCTATTTTTTTCGAATGCGATATAATTATTCTTATACCTTTATCAAAATAAGTTTATTGAGCTTTATATTTTTTGTTGTATGAAGCTTTAAAATAAAATGTTATTTCACATTTAAACTTTTTCTTAACATCGTTCTGATCTTTATGCTCGCTACTGTATGTATATGTGCGGATGCTGAAGATAACATTTATCAGCTAACTTTTCATTTTATGGAATGATTTCCTTTGTACAAGACCACTCGAAGTATAGGGCTATATTAAGGGGTAGTTTATATTGATAGGAGAGAAAGAAAACGGGTGGAACTACACTTGAACAAGTCAAGATTGTAGTGATCGGGCAAATATGCTGTTGGGAGTCTGATCCATAAGGCAGTGGTTTGCGGAAAGAAACTGTTTGAGAAGAACAGACCTCTCGCAGATGGAATACAGAGGAGGCGTGGGTGATTTGCGACTATGCAAGTGACAATTCGGGTCATAGCTGTGAAGGTCAGAGTGTGGAAATGAATTCTTCTCCAACAAGAACATGAAGACGGTTTTGAAGTCTATAAAAACTGAAAAGTGAGGTCTGGGCAGCTCCTGACAAAATATTAGGTTGTCCCCAAAGTTCGTAAACACTGGCAAAAGACTGAAATTTGACTCGCAAAAACAAAAAAAAAATTATTGCTCAAAATAAAGACCATCATTTTCCAAGACTTTCTGCCATTGATCTGCAAGCTTTCGGATCAGGTCAAAGTACCATTCAGCCGGCTTCGAATCAAAGAATTCTTGAGACGCTTCCTCGACTTCATCAAACAAGTCGAATCGACGGCCCTTCAGAAAGTGTTGCATTGAGCGGGAAATGCCGTAATCTGATGGAGCACAGTTAGGACTGTAGGCTGGATGTGGCAGAACCTCAACACCGTCCAACTCTTCAAACTTGTCTTTGGTCTTCCTTTTCGTAGACCCGCTCAAGTTGCTGACAGTAAAATTCGGCACTGATGGCCCTACCATTCGGAACCAACTCAAAAGGCACGATTCCTTTAAAGTTCCATTAAACGCACCACATGACTTTCTTACCGAATCGATCTTATTCTGGAACCGACAGTGTCTCTTACCCTTTCTGAACCCATCGCTTGTCTCGATTGTGCTGGACCAGATAGATCTATTTCGCAAGTGCTTACGAACTTTTGGGACAACCTAATATGACAACAGTACTCCAGATGAGCGTTGGAGTACAGTGTATATTAGCTCGGAACGTTAAATCTGAGAGCCGAGTTTGAATTTTGCCTTTTATATATATATATATATATATTATCGATTTTCTGCACTATTGTAAGAACTGCAACCTTGAAACTTCTGAATATCGTTTCTTATGTCTTTGCCTATGAGTGTATGAAATTTGATTAAAATCAGACCAATGCTTCTATAACACGATTTTTTCGATTATCGATTTTCGATATTTATCGGAGATACCTCGACACAAAACCTAGCTAAAGACACTCGCAGACGCTTAGAATACAACTATGTACATTTTCAAGAAAATCGGTTCAGCCGTTTCGGAGTCTATAGTTAACGAACACTCACACACACACACACAGATACATACACAGAGACAAAGTTCCATTTATAAATAAGTTTAGATTATGTAATTTAAATGCAATGTCAATTGCTATCTACTATTCTCTTGATTAATCTCTATTCTTCTCATCCCCTAATGTTTCTCGTCTTTTTTCTTTTCTTTTTTTCTTCACACTCATTAAACTCTTGTGTCTTAGTAGCTTTACTACCTTGCCTGGGATGCAACTAGGTTCCACCCTTTTACAGTTAAACAGATAAGATGTAACCGTAAATTCTACTCCAACAGCTTCTTTTCTCGCGCTTCCCGCCTGTGGAACTCTCTTCCACAAGTCTGCTTTCCCGACAGCTACAATCTCCAGGTGTTTAAATGTAGGGTCAGTAGACACCTCCTATCACCCTAACTCCCAATTATTCTCAGAACACTCTCATCTACCGAACCCTAATTCTCGGTATCCTAACCCGCCTATCACCCACCCTCTGACATTTCCTATATTTAACCATTCTCGGTATCCCTACCCGCCTATCACCCACCCTCTGACATTTCCTATATTTAATCATCCTTTCTCCACTCTATGTAGCCCCCTGCGCAGTAGTGGCAGTGACATGCCTTGCTCGGGGTGAAACGCTTATAAAGAAAAAAAAGAAAATTAAGATTGCCAAAATTTTTAGGCTCTGTTCATCTTATAAAAGTCGAAATTTGACCTCCCAAACTTCAAATTTGGATGTTCCTGCTGGTTTTCTTATTAAAGTTCTATCAAAGAACCGTGAACGAATTAACACGTTATAACTCACAGAATATTTTTCATATTGAATACAGTTAAAATATAATTCCAGTATGAAACATTTTTAAATAAAGAAATAATGTATTGTTCTTCTATGTATTGTGTCTTTTCGAAAAGTGGCTGATAATGGCCCTCCATAACTCCTTAACCTGTACATCTCTTAAAATGTTTGTCTTTTTAATATCCCGCCAAATCTAATTTCTTTCATTCAAATGAGATCGTTAGTTTAGTTCCCTCTTTTCGTCAGCATGTCCAGTGGGTGTCACATTCTTCATATCCTCTTTCCTCATTATGTGCTATAGAAATTTCAAATCTCTCCTTCTTATTACAAGTATATTTTCTCATTTAGCGTAAAACATCCTTATTGATCACATGTTCCGTCTTTGACGTACGTACCAATCTTCATTCGTACCACATTTTTTGGTCTGTTTTCTCTTAATCTCTCAGAAAATTCTTCCGCATTCATCGATATATCAGTCACTTAAGCGTGATACATGATACAGGCTTGGGCGATTATGTCTCGAAAGAGACATAACTGACTGGGCAGAAGATTATCCCGCAAAAGGTTGCCGTTACATTCTGTGAAAGATTGACCACCAGCCAAGGTTATAGAACCCAATCTGTTGTATTATTTAACCCATAACTGGAGAAAGGGGACAGATTAATACATTTCCCAAGGGTATTTGCGCGTAAGTGAATGCAAGGAATTCAACTGGAATTCGAACTCGGCTCCTCAATTTCTCGTTCCAAACCGATATCCACTGCACCACATCAATATATACTTAGCAGCAAGAGGTAAAAAAAAAAGAATACATACGCACACAAATAAAAAAACAAATAGATCATTTCATATACTTATATTTTGATGGAGCAATATGGAGGAATCGGTATTGGTCATGTGTAACCATTTGCAACGTGATATGCCGTAAGCATATCACGTTGAATACACCGGTTCTCGTTCGGTCACCGAAGTTAAGCAACGTTGAGCCTGGCCAATACTTAGATGGGTGACCGCTGGGAATACCAGTCGATGTAAGCGTTCAGTGACGGATGTGCGCTGTGGTACAGTGGATATCGGCTCGGAACAAGAAATCAGGGAGCCGAGTTCGAATTCCAGCCGAATTCATTGCATTCACTTACGCGCAAATACCCTTGGGAAAGGTATTAACCCGTCTCTTCCCTCCAGTTATAGGTTAAATAACAGGGTATATTGGGTTCTATAGCCTTGGTCGGCAACCACTCTACCGCAGAAAGCAATGGCAACCTACTGCGGGATAATCTTCTGCCAAGTCAGTCATGTCTCGACAGAGACATGATCGCCCAAGCGTGTATCACGTATGGCACTTAAGTGACTGACCCTGCAATCACTTAACCACTTGGGAAAGGTATTAATCTGTCACTTCCCTCCAGTTATGGGTTAAATAACAGGATGGGGCCTGGAGGCAACCCATCTAGTATTGGTGTCACAATAAAAACACCTTGGTTGCCCTGGCGAAGTATCAAGCATTCAGCTATTTGACAAGATTATGAATTTCGCTACAAGTGGAGCCAGAGTTCCAAATGCACAGGCAATACTGCAGGGGTGTAGTGAGTTCTATCTCGGCTAATGGCCGCAAGACGACGACGTAACCCTTTGACGTAACCGAAGATTGGTTGTAAACGGTCTGTCTACTAGGCGGAACCTCTCCCTTTGAACTATAAAATATACGGTGGTTGAGAACGCTCTCTTCACTACATTATATGCCCTTATAATGGGGCAATCTTTAAACACTGAAATCATGTTGTACTGCATTGCATCCACTTGGAATAAATATATTCATAAACCTTCAAGCAGTTTACGACCTTCTTCGTGTGAGGTCAGCGAGACAAATATCCTTAGATGAAAGAGCTTCGTTATGGTGTAATGGCTAAAGAGCTGATCTGGTTAATCCATACAAAATTTAGCATCTAGTAAGTGATAACACGTCGTAAAAGTAACCTGTCTTCGCGGGTAGTGTAGTGATTAGCGAGATAAAGAGAGAAATTGACGAACCGAGATCGAATTCCAGTTGATTTTGATCTCACAATGGGTATCTGAGAATATCCGGAATCCATCTCTTCTAGTCTCAGTAGGGCTGACTGTGACCTTTTACATTGATTTTTTAAACAGCATAAGAGAAGGAAAAATCTTAGCAGAAAAAGATAAAAGAAAAAACGACAAGATAAATCTATCAAGGTAGTATTTACAGTATTTATATTGTTCGGACAACTGTCCTCATCTTTGTTGCCATTTGTACGGCGTTTCGGCCGTTGTAAGCTTTGGCCTTCTTTAGGTGTTAAAAATTCGAACCGAACCTTTATTGCAATCGATTTAATCGATTGTTAAGAAGCCATTTTTTTAATCATCGCACCCCAAGCAAGGCATTCTACTGCCACTGTTGGGCAGGGGGTTACATAGGGGAAAGTGATGAGAAAGAGGGGTTAGTTATAGGAAATGTCAGGTCAGATACCGAGGATGGGGGAGGAGTAGATGAAAAAAGAACTTCAGAGAATGGATGCGAGTTAGTGAGTTAGATGTCTATTGACCTTACATTTAAATTCCTGGAAATTGTAGCTGTTGGGGAAGCAAGTATATGGAAGGTAATTCCACAGGTGAGAGGTGCGTGAAAAGAGGCTATTAGAGTATAAATTGTGGTTGCATTTTATCGGTTTCACTGGAAAAGTTGCTAATCTAGTAGCTCGTGTAAATTCATACCTAGGGGGCACCAGTGATCTAAGTTCACTGGAGCAGAAGCCGTGAAACTATTTATAAAAGAGACACAGGGATGCCACGTCACGCCGGTCAGACAGCGACTGCAGCCGAGCTGCCAAGTCGGTATCAATCACATTACAGATTCTCCGTTGGATTTTGTCAAGAACCCAGAGGTTAATAGCAGGGGCACACGACCAGATGTGGCAGCAGTATTCAATACACGAGCGGAATAGTAGATTTACCTCAGTAGCATTTATTTCCATGTTAATTAAAAAACTTAGCTATATCAATTTATGTTTACTGTAATTTTAATTGTGTTATATCGACTCAGAAACCGGTGGTATTGATAATATCAACAGAGCCGTTTTAACTTGAAGGCACACGGTAAAGCAGTGTGCTGGTCCATTTCCCATGATTCATATTCGCACAGACCCGTTTCTGTTTCGTTACCAACGACAGAGCAAACTTAGAAGACACATACGATTTCTTTTTTTATAATCATTTTACCACTAGCTAGGAAGTTTTACTGCCACGGTTACATAGGAGAAAAGTAATGAGAAAGAGGAACAAGTTATAGTGGGTGAGAGAGAATTGCTAAGAGAATGATGAGAATGCTGGTGTGAAGAGAGTAGAGTGGATGGAGAAAAGAACATGAGGGAACGGATGCGAGTCACAGAGACAGGAGATGGCAATTGACCTTACATTTAAATTCTTGGAGATTGTAGCTGTCAGGGAAGCAAATATACAGAAGGGAATTCTACAAGCGGGAAGAGCGAGAAAAGAAGCTGTAGGAGTAGGTATTTCGGTTACATTTTATTGGTTTCATTGTACAAGGATGGGACCTAGTTGCTAGTCTAATAGCACGAGTAAATTAATGCAGAGGGGCCACCAGGAAGCCAAGGTTTTCGGAGAAAGAAGCCGTAAAATATTTCTAGAAGAGACAGAGGGATGCCACATTACGTCGCTGAGAAAGTGTCTGGAGCTGAGCTACCAAGTCGGGATCGATCACATTGCAGATTTTTAATTAATAATATTCCTTCTCCCAGTCTGGTCGTCAATCACGGTTAGAGAATCCAGTCTGATCTACTTTTTAACTCATACATTATCGATGTATATCTGTCTGAAAGTGAATGCAACATTATTGACCGAAATTCGATTTCACTATTAGATCCCTTAATCTACTTGCACATCGTGTATTGATAACACATGCAAAATCTTTTCAAAATGGTCATTTTGTCTTTCTTTTGTATTGAAATATAAAATATTAGCATTTCACGGTTTTAAAACTGAAATTTTCTAAAGTATCTTATTATGTTAATAATTGAAGAAGCTCATCGCAAATTCCACGACTGCAAAATATCCGTCTATATTCTTTGTCTTTGTACAACTGTTGGTATTGTTGTGGGATCTCCCCTTTTAGTATATAATAGTGGACTCGACTGAGCGTACATAAAATCCTGCTTATAGGGAGAACAGCAGGTGCTTAGTTGGAGTTGTAAGACCAATATAAGACCGAATAAGACCAGTTTAGACGGGTTTTGAACCTGTCCACCATGGTGGATAGGTAATGTTTTGACCAGTACCTGGGCGTACGCGCTCAGGTTCCCCACGTTAAAAAAGACCTAGTGTCACATCGCTCTCAAGTGGGGGAGAAGGGTAAATATTGGAGTTGTCCAGTTACAACTGCCATTGTCACTGTCTTTTTTCTTTCTTTTATTTTATTTCTTACTTTCTTTCTTGAGATCATTATCGGCCCCTCTTCCTTCCATTCTTTTCTTTCTTTCTTTCTTTAAAAGATTATTGGCCCCTCTATCACCCAGTTCTTTCTTTAATTTTGTCTTTTCTTTTATATTTTCTTTTCTTTTTTCTTTCTTTCTTTTTTCTTCTTTCTTTCTTTCTTTAGAAGATTATTGGCCTCTCTATCTTCTAGTTCTTTCTTTAATTTTGTCTTTTCATTTATCTTTTCTTTTTCTTTTTTCTTTCTTTCTTTTTTCTTCTTTCTTTCTTTCTTTCTTTCTTTAGAATATTATTGGCCTCTCTATCTTCTAGTTCTTTCTTTAATTTTGTCTTTTCTTTTATATTTTCTTTTTTTTCTTCTTTCTTTCTTTTTTCTTCTTTCTTTCTTTCTTTAGAAGATTATTGGCCCCTCTATCACCCAGTTCTTTCTTTAATTTTGTCTTTTCTTTTATATTTTCTTTTCTTTCTTCTTTCTTTCTTTTTTCTTTCTTTCTTTCTTTCTTTAAAAGATTATTGGCCCCTCTATCACCCAGTTCTTTCTTTAATTTTGTCTTTTCTTTTATATTTTCTTTTCTTTTTTCTTTCTTTCTTTTTTCTTCTTTCTTTCTTTCTTTAGAAGATTATTGGCCTCTCTATCTTCTAGTTCTTTCTTAATTTTGTCTTTTCATTTATCTTTTCTTTTTCTTTTTTCTTTCTTTCTTTTTTCTTCTTTCTTTCTTTCTTTCTTTCTTTAGAATATTATTGGCCTCTCTATCTTCTAGTTCTTTCTTTAATTTTGTCTTTTCTTTTATATTTTCTTTTTTTTCTTCTTTCTTTCTTTTTTCTTCTTTCTTTCTTTCTTTAGAAGATTATTGGCCTCTCTATCACCCAGTTCTTTCTTTAATTTTGTCTTTTCTTTTATATTTTCTTTTCTTTCTTCTTTCTTTCTTTTTTCTTTCTTTCTTTCTTTCTTTAAAAGATTATTGGCCCCTCTATCACCCAGTTCTTTCTTTAATTTTGTCTTTTCTTTTATATTTTCTTTTCTTTTTTCTTTCTTTCTTTTTTCTTCTTTCTTTCTTTCTTTAGAAGATTATTGGCCTCTCTATCTTCTAGTTCTTTCTTTAATTTTGTCTTTTCATGTATCTTTTCTTTTTCTTTTTTCTTTCTTTCTTTTTTCTTCTTTCTTTCTTTCTTTCTTTCTTTAGAATATTATTGGCCTCTCTATCTTCCAGTTCTTTCTTTAATTTTGTCTTTTCTTTTATATTTTCTTTTCTTTCTTCTTTCTTTCTTTTTTCTTTCTTTCTTTCTTTCTTTAGAAGATTATTGGCCTCTCTATCTTCCAGTTCTTTCTTTAATTTTGTCTTTTCTTTTATATTTTCTTTTCTTTCTTCTTTCTTTCTTTTTTCTTTCTTTCTTTCTTTCTTTAGAAGATTATTGGCCTCTCTATCTTCCAGTTCTTTCTTTAATTTTGTCTTTTCTTTTATATTTTCTTTTCTTTTTTCTTTCTTTCTTTTTTCTTCTTTCTTTCTTTCTTTAGAAGATTATTGGCCTCTCTATCTTCCAGTTCTTTCTTTAATTTTGTCTTTTCTTTTATATTTTCTTTTCTTTCTTCTTTCTTTCTTTTTCTTTCTTTCTTTCTTTCTTTAAAAGATTATTGGCCCCTCTATCACCCAGTTCTTTCTTTAATTTTGTCTTTTCTTTTATATTTTCTTTTCTTTCTTCTTTCTTTCTTTTTTCTTCTTTCTTTCTTTCTTTAGAAGATTATTGGCCTCTCTATCACCCAGTTCTTTCTTTAATTTTGTCTTTTCTTTTATATTTTCTTTTCTTTCTTCTTTCTTTCTTTTTTCTTTCTTTCTTTCTTTCTTTAGAAGATTATTGTCCTCTCTATCTTCCAGTTCTTTCTTTAATTTTGTCTTTTCTTTTATATTTTCTTTTCTTTCTTCTTTCTTTCTTTTTTTCTTCTTACTTTCTTTCTTTAGAAGATTATTGGCCTCTCTATCTTCCAGTTCTTTCTTTAATTTTGTCTTTTCTTTTATATTTTCTTTTCTTTTTTCTTTCTTTCTTTTTTCTTCTTTCTTTCTTTCTTTAGAAGATTATTGGCCTCTCTATCTTCCAGTTCTTTCTTTAATTTTGTCTTTTCATTTATCTTTTCTTTTTCTTTTTTTCTTTCTTTCTTTTTCTTTCTTTCTTTCTTTCTTTCTTTCTTTCTTTAGAAGATTATTGGCCTCTCTATCTTCCAATTCTTTCTTTAATTTTATCTTTCCTGTTTCTTTTTTATTTCTTTCTTTTTTTCTTTCTTTCTTTTTTCGTCTTTCTTTCTTTCTTTCTTTAAAAGATTATTGGCCTCTCTATCTTCCAGTTCTTTCTTTAATTTTGTCTTTTCTTTTATCTTTTCTTTTTCTTTTTTCTTTCTTTCTTTTTTCTCCTTTCTTCTTTCTTTCTTTAGAAGATTATTGGCCTCTCTATCTTCCAGTTCTTTCTTTAATTTTGTCTTTTCTTTTATATTTTTCTTTTTTTCTTTCTTTCTTTTTTCTTCTTTCTTTCTTTCTTTAGAAGAGTATTGGCCTCTCTATCTTCCAGTTCTTTCTTTAATTTTGTCTTTTCTTTTATCTTTTCTTTTTTTTCTTTCTTTCTTTTTTCTTCTTTCTTTCTTTCTTTCTTTCTTTCTTTAGAAGATTATTGGCCCCTCTTTCTTCCATTTCTTTCTTGCTTTACATTTATCTTTTCTTTCTTTCTGTTATTTTCTTTTTTCTTTCCTTCTTTCTTTCTTGGGAGCATTATCGCCCATTCTAACTTCTATTTCTTTATTTCTTATATATATTAGTTATATATATTATATATATATAACTTCCAATCTAGTTTCCTCTCAATCAAAACGGTCCATTATTTACCTGATGTAATGACTGAGTGTAACGCACGCGCTAACTTAATCACTAGCGCACGAACAATAAGAATTTTAATATGGTATCTAAGAATTAATTTAATTGAACTTTGGCGAGGCAGGAGCATGCAACGGGACAATTACCACAGATGAATTTGCACATCCTCTACTGGGCATACAAAACATGCTTATAGCACGACATTTACTTAAAGGGGCCGTCCGTGTTTACCTAGTGAGCCCAGCCACTCTTCAAGAAGAAGAAGAAGAGGAGGAGGAGGACGTAGAGAAGGAAGAGGAAAATCAAAGAGTGGAGATAGTCTGGATTGAAGTGCTGCGGTTGATGGAGATAAACTGAAACGTGTGTCGGGTGGGTGGGAGTGCGAGCGAGGGGGGTACTGCATGAACAGATGGAATAGGGTAATAATGTTAAAAAATGGAATGGAGAAAGTAGAGACGTTGATAAGAGACAGGAACGGAATGTAATGAGAAACGGAGGGTCTTATAGCAGAGGGGCAGCGAGGCCAACGAGGCGGGAAAAAGGCGGCGCGGAACAGACGGAAGTAGAAAATTTTAGCAGGTGTAGAACAGGCAGGAGTTATGTCCCTTTCATCAGCTTCAACACGCTTTCTTCAATTGTTTAAATCCTGAAGGTACACGCATTCGAACCCTTCTGAAAAATCTTCGTCTTCGCATTGTTGATGTTCTCTGTGCCATACACATTCAAAACATAAGCGATTATAGCTCTCCACATCTTCGTCTGATTTGTAGTTCTTAGAAATATTTGTCTTTTTTTTTTATTCCTCCTTACGTTCTTCTTCCGATAATTTACAAAAGCTGTTTAGGTAGATTAACCAACGTTTATCTTTATCTCTCTTGCTTTCCATAAGCCTTGTGAGTGTTACATTCTCCAATCTATCATTTCTCACTATAGTCTAGAAATTTCTACTTTCTGCTTCCCTGTCTAAATATAAGTGCTTTTGATCGTTGCTCACATGTTCTGTTCATGGCATCCTCAGTATCTTTCTGTGGAACCACATTTCTGTTGCTACAATTCATTTCTTCATCTGTGAAGAGACCGCCTTTCATTTATTACTAAATAGAAGTACTGATATTGTATACCAATACAGTATCCTTTTCTGTTTCTTACTAATTTACTTAGCTTTGAGAAGGCATCTTCGTTAATCCAATGCCTCTTTGGATTTCGCTAAAACACTCCAATTCATCTAGTTAATTATATTTCTCTGATTGTTTACATGATCGATCCGTTTAATTCTCCCTATCCTCCTGTAGAGTCACATCTCTGTTGCCTCATGTCTCCTCTTCATCGGTGAAGAAATTATACAGTTTTCATTGCTTTCCTAGTAATGATTATGCAGACTCAGTCAGTTCATTGCTGTACATGATACACGCTTGGGCGATCCTGATTACAGACTAGGCAGAAGATTTTCCCGAAGTAGGTTGCCATTACTTGTGTGGTAAAACTGTTTCCAACCATGATTATAGAACCCAATCCGTCTAGCTATTCAACCCATAGATGGATGGAGGTGAGATGGGTTCATACATTTCCCAAGGATATTTCTTCGACAGGAATTCGTACTCGGCTCTCCGATTTCCAATTCTGAGTTAATTTCTGTTACACCACAACACACATCTCAGACTAGCTCTCTGAATTTTAACCTATGCCAGGACAAGCTTTTAATAAGTTGCATATTTGCAACATTTTGTTGAGTTTGTTTTTTAAGGCGTAACAGTTAAAAGAAAAGTAAAAAAAAAAAAAAAAAAAAACACCAGGAAGAGTTTTAACAGGGGTTAAAACTTCGACTCCGAAATCTGAAGACGATTTGGAATTTTGCTATTGAACAAAAACAAATATATTTTATCTCTGTTGCACTTGTGACAAAATATTTTATTTTGATCAAATTTGCATTTAACTTAAAACGTAAGAACTGGTCTAATTTACACTTATCCCAAAATATAAGTATGTTTAATTAAGCCAACATGCGGGCATTCATTGATTTGCACTGGAATAAGGGAACATTTTCCGCTTTCCATTTATGTCAAAATATGGAATTTGCTCCGTTGTTATCTCTGAATTAAAATATAGATATTAATGTTGACAACGACTACCATAGTTTATGAATATAGAATACTAGCAGCATATCCCGGTGTTTCTCGGGTATAATGAAAGCTTTAAAACTAATCCATGGTCCTGGAGCTCACACTCTTTGGACGTTGGCACGAAAGTCTAAAAAGCAATAGTTGTTTCCAGTTAAAGCGAAACCGTAGACTGAAAGAAAAATAAATGGATGTAAGTCAAATTTTGATTTCCTGGTATCGATATCAAATAAGTTTTATTCGTCGTAAACTGAATTTTGAAGGCTAAATAAGTCCTAATGGATAATGGTATTATGACTGAGACTTAGAACTACAATTATACCTACTTAAAGCCAAACCCGAAGCAAAAACTAAAATAAAGGGCTGAAAAAATACAGACATACATGCATATAAACAGATACACACACAAACATCTTGCCTTATATATATATATATATATATATATATATATATATATATATATATACTAAACCTAAAATTGAGCCAACACCGATCGCGGTTTCCCCTATAGAGCACTTTAAAACATTTAACATGGAGCAAATTGCTGCTTTATTGTAATTACGTATACATATATATATATATATATATATATATATATTATCGATCTTCTGCACTATTGTAAGAACTGCAACCATGAAACTTCTGAATATAGTTTCTTATGCCTTTGTCCATGAGTATATCAAATTTGATTAAAATCGAACCACTCCTTCTATAACCCGATTTTTTCGATTATCGATTTCCGATATTTATCGGGGGTACATCGACAGAAAACCTAGCTAAGAACACTCGCAGACGCTTATAGTACAACTGTGTAAATTTTCAAGAAAATCGGTTCAGCCGGTTTCGGGATCTATAGGTAACACACACACACACACACACACAAAGTTCCATTTATTAATTTGTTTAGATGTTGAGCATCATCCCTTTTATAGCCATAAGAATGGACTCGCCTGATGTGTACATATAATCCTGCCAATACAGAGAAGGCAGTAATTGTCAATTTTAAGTTTAGTTGAGTAGTTGTACCGCCGCTAGTCGGTCAGTAATTATATAGACTCATTACACGGACTTACTTCTTCACTACAAGTCTGTATATATATTGATTCCTACTAACTGTATTCCTAGTATTCCTGAACTGACTAACCCGTGTTCCAGTTTGTATATTTTTTGTTCGATATAACTTACATTTTTATCTGCATATCTGCTTTGTTATTTATTATTTTGTGTGGTTTCTCAACAAGAATCCGTAACAAAATACAGCGCAGTACGTAATTTGTTCAATGAAACAACGTCAAAGGTTAACACTCACGAGTCAGACACTTTACTGAATCGGATTATATCGTCAATACCCGGGAAAATATGGTCACCTTTTATAGACCTCGCATTTAATATTTTGAGTTTTCTGATTGGTTAACACTTCTATTGGTGAACTATAAAATGAGTCAGCTCATAACTGGCTCACTAGTATACAAGTGTACACAAAGACTCCAAAATTTAGTCTAACTTTTAATAGAGTCGAAATTTTGGTATTTTTCCGTGTTGTACTAGAGTGAAACAGTAAAAACTGATAGGGTTTATATACAAGTCTCGCAGTATCGACACAGAACGTGACTTTATTTTTGATGATGGTATACGCGCCTTTGCAGGTTATGCATTGGGTGGATTCTCGCCACTGCCAGAGTGAGGGTTGAAAGAAAGAGTGAATAAGAATGAGAGAAAAAGTAGAAGAGAATGATCATGAGAGTGGCGCATTGAAAGAAGGCGGTAAAGAGATGAGAGAGTGAATTAATTCATGGGAGTCGAAAACAGCACTGATTTTAAATTTGAAAAACATCGGTGTAATTAGAAAGCGGGTTCTTTTTCAATCCACGGTTTTCTCTTGTACTAACAGCTTTAATGACTAAGCCATGGAAACTTGACATCGTAACAAGAGATCAATTTTAAACGATAATCATCATTCCATACTCACGGTCGTTATCAGCGCCATATTTGTTTTTGTTTTGCACCTATTTTTAATCATTTCACCCGAATCAAGGCAGTAAATCTACAAAGACATAAAAACTTACAGAGGTTGATAGAATAAGAAAAAAGAGAAAAAATGCTAACCCGAAACTACTAACCATGGTTATATAGTACTGTTAGGGGCACCTCTTCTTACATAATAAATGGACTCGTCTAAGGTGTACATACAGTCAGTCAGTTTAGGTGCCATACGTGATACACGCTTGGGCGATCATGTCTCGAAAGAGACATGACTGACTGGGTAGAATATTATCCCGCAGTAGGTTGCCATTGCTTTCTGCGGTAGACTGGTTGCCGACCAAGGCTATAGAACCCAATCTGTCCTGCTATTTAACCCATAACTGGAAGGAAGAGACGGATTAATACCTTTCCCAAGGGTATTTGCGCGTAAGTGAATACAATGGATTCAGCTGGACTTCGAACTCGGCTCCCCGTTTTCTCGTTCCGAGCCGATATCCACTGTACCACAACGCACATACCCTGCCTAAAGAGAACGCGTAATTGTCACAGTGAGGGTTAGAGAGTGCGTAGCAGGAGTTGAGTAGTTGGACCGCCGCTTAGATGGCCAGTAAGAATATAGACTCATTACTCGGACTTACTTTTTCTAGTATTCCTGAATTTACTAACCCATGTTCCAGCTTGTATATATTTTTGTTTAATATAACTTATATTTTTATCTCTCCATATCTGTTTTTGTTATTATTTTGTGTGGTTTCTAAACAAGAATCCACATCAAGTAAGTCAGTCAGTTAAGTGCCATACGTGATACACGATTGGGCGATCATGTCTCGAAAGAGACATGACTGACTGGGCAGAAGATTATCCCGCACTAGGTTGCCATTGCTTTCTACGGTAGACTGGTTGCCATCCAAGGCTATAGAACCCAGTCTCTTCTATTATTTGACTTATAGGTAGTTGGGGAAGAAATGTATTATATTATTAAGTATTAATTATTGGGGGATCAGTTTATTACTTCATAACAATATAAAACTGATTCCCCACTTTATGAACAGCAGATGCCTTAATCATGATTCCAATTATTATATTTAGTTAGTTAGTTAAGTGCCATACGTGATACACGCTTGAGCGATCATGTCTCGAAAGAGACATGACTGACTGGGTAGAACATTATCCCGCAGTAGGTTGCCATTGCTTTCTAGGGTAGACTGGTTGCCAGCCAAGGCTATAGACCCAATCTGTCATGTTATTTAACCCATAACTGGAAGGAATAGACGGATTAATACCTTTCCCAAGGGTATTTGCGCGTAAGTGAATGCTAGGAATTCAACTACAATTCGAACTCGGGTCCCCGATTTCTCGTTTCGAGACGATATCCAATGCACCACAACGCACATCCTCACAAGTACCCAGCGCAAATATCGCCATTTTAATTTCAACTGAATTACAAATTTCAGTAACTAATTTTCTTACCTAAATAATGTTTTCAATTCCTATTAATGTTAATTCAAAGTACAAAGTTTGAAGTGCCTGCATTTAAATATTTCAAATAAAGATTTATATTTGATATTTTTTTTGATATTTTCAAAATCGGATATGATATACCCATGGTTAGTAGTGGTGAAACATTAATTGATGGTTAATGTTCCAGGGTTAAGGAAAGTGTTGTGGTATCTCCCCTTTTTGTAAATAAAAATGGGCACGAGTGAGTGTACATATAATCCTGCCATATAGAGAACAGGAGTGGGGATCTGGAATCTCAGTTGTAGTTGTAGTTGCAGTTCACAGTGGAGAGTAATCATAGAGATACGTTAGAGTTATCGAAGATTTCCGACAGTTACCGAACTTACTCAGAACCCAGACTAGCTCTGAGCTCCACTCAGCTAGAATAAGTTACCCAGACATATTATTTCACTTCAAGATTTGTATTTATTTATTTCTACTAACAGTATTCCTGAATTGACTAACTCGCGTTCCAGTTTGTATATTACATTCAATATAACCTACATTCTATCTCCATATTTGTTTTTGTTGTTTATTATTATGTGCGCTTCTTCATTCAGAATCCACAACAGAGAGAAAACAGTGAAAGAAAATGAATCAAGAATACAGCAGATTACGATTAACACTCAAATGAAATTTGAAAGCATAAAACCGGAAAAGAGTTCAACGATTGAGAAATGCAAGAAAATAAACTTTTAGCGTAGAAATTGGGGTTTCATTTATCAAATTCAACTGTAAATTGATGAGACTCATAAACTCATAAAGTCTAGGTCAGTCAGTCAGTCAGTCAGTCAGTCAGTTACGTGTCATACGTGATACACGATTGGGTGATCATGTTTCCAAAGAGACACGACTGACTGGGCAGAAGATTTTAGCAAGAACCACGTAATATATAGCAGGAGCACGGGAAACAGCACTGGTTTGGAATTGGTGATTCTCTTTAAATTTTAGCAAGAACCTCGTAATATATAGCAGGAGCACGGGAAACAGCACTGGTTTTAAATTGCTGATTCGTCTTAAGATTTAGCAAGAACCTCGTAATATATAGCAGGAGCACGGGAAACAGCACTGGTTTTAAATTGCTGATTCGTCTTAAGATTTTAGCAAGCACCTCGTAATATATAGCAGGAGCACGAGAAACAGCATTGGTTTTAAATTGCTGATTCTTCTTAAGATTTTAGCAAGAACCTCGTAATATATAGCAGGAGCAAGGAAACATTTGAAATTTTTCTTATTATAATTAATATTATTATTAGATGTGCTACGGTTATATAAATTAAAATACAATCGATGAGTCGAGTGCAAATTTTTGCTCTATTTTAGTTCCTTTACTTGCAAATGTTATAAAGAATGACTTAAAAATATATATATACTTTTTTTCTAACTCCGCCACCGGATATCTGCTAAACCGCAAAGAAGACTGAGCGCTCTAGCCTTGAATGTTAGCCAGTCTAGGAGTATTGCATTAATGAATTTAAAACTGTAGTTAATGCAACGAGAAAAAATGCTCATTTAATTCCGAGAGACCATATCAGTTTTCAAATAATAAAGAGAAGTAATCCATGGAGCAATGAATTTGCCAAAAGAGTGAAAAGAAAGGATTGCGCATAAACCTTAAGAAAAATGTATATATGGTCATCAGCAAAAAGAGGAGACCAATATGCCAACTGCAAATCGGAGAATCTAAAATGAAACAAGTAAAAAAAAATTAAATACATGGGAAGTTTTTAGACAGTGGGTGGAAAGTGCAACATGGAGATCCCTAGACGCATTGACATGGCCAAAGACGCATTTCAGAAGCTATCCAGAAAAATTACTGAAAGACAAGAAAATCTCCTTAGAAAAAAAATAGAGTTTTGGATTGCTATGTGATATCTATTCTTCTGTATGGAAGTGAAGGCGAGACGATCTCATCAAAGATGAAGGAAATCCTTGAAGAGGCAGAAATATGGTTTTACATAATAATGCTTAGGACAAAATGGACAGAGCACGTGTGCAACGATGAGATGTTGGAAAGGATGCAAACGAGAAGAAAACTCATATTAAATATCAGAAAGAGACAAATAAGGTTCCTGGGACACTTCATGAGGAAGGAAGACCTGGAAAACATAATACTCACAGGTCAGATAAATGTAAGGGGAAACAGGGGAAAGCAGCGCGAGAAGTCCTTCTTAGGTCTGATCAAATGGTTGACGGGGCGGAGCTTAGAAGAGATACCAAGAGAAAAATCATTGAGAGCGACAAGAGACATAGCCAAGCGGAAGTTCATGATTGCTTACGTCCTAATGGGACACGGTACATGAAGACGAAGAAGAATTCGTTAAGAGACATGAGCACCTATTTCCTTAAAAGGCCTCACAAAAGATTATTATTACTGCTGTTATTATTATTAACGAATTGCTTCGGAAGTTTATCTGCAATCTCACTGCCATATCTCGTCACCATATTTGGCATATAGTTTTTTTTGTGGTGTTGATTAGTAGTTTTGCATTTTTTGTGCGTAGACATGAAATAATTTAATACTTGATTTTCGATAAATCTTTTCACACATTTATTTTTCCCAAACATTTATAGGTTGAATGAACTTTTCCGTTGCACCCAATGATGTGTAGGGCAGCGTTTTTGCTGTTCCCGTAACAAAATGTTTCTTTTTTATGGGGCAGGTTTGTTAACGCAACTCCCAAACCTGGAGGAAGGTGATTTTCTAAGCGTAGCTTAGAGGTGGCTTACAGCCGAAAGTAGGGGGTGCCCAGTGAGGATCGAACTCACTACTCAGGTATAATAATTCTAGCGAGACGAGGTGCTCCTTTATAGGTTGAATATCGAATTAAATAATTTCTCACGTTTTAATAATTTTTTCACCACAAACAAGATAATAATTTTTTAACTTCCACCAGCATGGCTGATGCTAAACCACAGGAAAGTGAATCATTGCAACTTCTCGGACTAACGTATTTTGCCGACATGATGTGGAAAAGATTTATTGAATCAACTTCTAGGTCTACTGTTAGGAAGTTTGGTTCACACTTACAATTTATTAGCCAAAATCTAGGTGAAATTTTTTTTATAATCGTGTCGGCCCAAGCAAGGCATTTTAGTGCCACTGTTGTGCAGGGGGTTGCATAGGATGAATGTTGAGGAGTGAGAGGTTGCAAAGGGTGTCAGGAAGAGAGTAGGAGAGGGAAGATATTACTGATGATAGTGGGGTGGACGAGGAGGAATGTTATGAGGAGTGAGAGGTTGCAGGGGGTGTCAGGAAGAGAGTAGGAAAGGGAAGAGTGTACTGATGAGAGTGGGATGGATGTAGAAAAGCATGAGAGAGAGGATGCAAGTTACTGAGACAGGAGATGACTATTGACTTTACATTTAAATTCTTGGAGATTGTAACTGTCAGGTAAGCAAGAGAATTCCACAGGAGGGAAGTACGAGAAAAGAAGCTGATGGAGTAGAATTTGCATTTACAATTTATTGGTTCACAGTAAAAGGGTGGGACCTAGTTGCTAATCTTGTGGCTCGAGAAAATTCGTATATAGCGGGTACCAGTGATATAAGTTCATCGGAGCAGAAGCCGTGAAAGTATTTGTAGAAGAGACACAGGGAAGTCACACTGCGTCGGTGAGAAAGCGACTGTATCCTAGCTGCCAAGTCGGGATCGATCACATTACAGATTCTCTGCTGGATTCGGTCGAGGATACCTTAGTGGATAAAAGGAGCACCAGACCAGATATGGCAGTAATACTCAATGCATGGGCGGATGGTAGACTTATATATGTGCAGGATTGTTTGGGACGGAAAAAAACTTCCTGGCCCTGCACAGAGAACCGACTCTCTTAGCAACGGATTTAGCTATGGAAAGCAGCGGATTTAGCTATGGAGTTATTTTTAAGTTTACCATTCGTCTTTATATTTGAATATTGCTGTCCAACCTTGTTTGGTGAAACTGTTATATAATTAGAGTTTTTTTTTAATAAAATACAGAGAATAATCTGTAATTTTACGCATACTCATTTAGTATCTCATCTTCAGTCAACTTTCTACTGTCCTAAATTAGATTCATTAGCCTTTTTTATATAAATATTTGCCGATAAGATCCATGCTAACAATTTAATTTATAGAGCTTATTGCTTTTGATACACTCTATTGGCTTCTTGCTTCCCAGTCAATTTTGAACTTCAAGAATTTAAATAGAATGTCAGTCGTTATCTTCGGTCTTTTTAATTCTTATTCTTTTATAGCTCTCTTCTTAATAGTATTTTTCTCATATTATCTAGCACTCAGTAAACCCTTGGTGTCTTAGTGGCTTTATTGCCTTGAACTTTTAGCAAAGAACTTACGATCACATCTAGCTATTTCAAATTTGAAATGATGAGACCTACACTTACATTCATAACTTTGAGGAACCAAAAAGGAATGGTCAGCAAAAGAATTATCATAAAAAATTATAGAAAATCTCTGGGAAACTACATTACAGCATTGAGAAAGTCACTGAAACCGAGATTTACAGGTCAGGACCGATATTATTGCAGATGCTTTCTTATATTTTATTAAGAATCTCTAAATACAGGGAAGAAATACTTAAGACGTTTTCAAATATTGCTGAATTTGAAAAAGAATGTCGGAATCACGAACATTTTTTTATCCATTTCTAGGTGGTTTCTTTATCTTTTCCTTTTTACATGGCTGAGCCAAATGTAAATCTACAAATTCTTGTAATGAAACATTGCATATATTTAGAAAATTGCGTAGCAGCAACTGTGAGGTTTCTATTTTATGTGTCAAGTCCCTTCCGGCAATTCTGAATTTAAAACCGTATGTATCCCGTCTTAGACACATACATTAACTGTAAATAAGGTCCTCTTAGTATGGTGACAGCATAAAACAAATGCTGCCAATGTGTGAGCTAAAAAACATGAATTGGCCTGAGCATATCGAGATGTTTAGAAAAACACAACCATTTTATTTTAAAAATAAAACTAGCAGTATAGTTCGGCGTTATTCGAGTGTAATGAAAGCTTTAAAACTAATCCCTGGTCCTTGATGTCAGACTCTTTGGACTTTAGCACGAAAGACTAAAAGGCAATAGTTGTTTCCAGTTAAAGCGAAACCGTAGACTAAAAAATAAAAAATAAATGGATGTCAAATTTTGATTTCTTGGTATCGATCTCAAAAAAGTTTTTATCGTCGTAAACTGAATTTTGAAGGCTAAATAAGTCCTCTGAGTAAATGGTATCATGGCTGAGACTAAGAACTACAATTTTACCTACTTAGAGCCAAAGCTGAAGCAAAAACTAAAATAAAAGGGCTGAAAAAAATACAGACATACAGGCAGATAAACACACACACAAAAAAACATCTTGCTTTATATATATATATATATATATATATATATATATATATATATATATATATTATCGATTTTCTGCCCTACTGTAAGAATTTCAACCTTGAAACTTCTGAATATCGTTTCTTATGTCTTCGTCTATGAGTGTATCAAATTTGATTAAAATCAGACCACTCCTTCTATAACCCGATTTTTTCAATTTTCGATTTTTATCGGGGGTACCTCGACACACAACCTAGCTAAGATCACTCGCAGACGCCGAAAGCACAATTGTGTAAATTTTCAAGAAAATCGGTTCAGCCGTTTCAGAGTCTATAGGTAACGGACACACACACAGACAGACAGACAAAGTTCCATTTATAAATAAGTTTAGATACACCCTGATTACGATATAGGGGGGAGACACTTGAAGAGTTTAAGGAAAAATATTTGGAAATAATTCTTGGAGGTAAGCATTTATTAGACATTCCTCAATGCTTTTGTTTGTTTGAGTTTTGTTTAATGACATATCAACCTCTGTGGGTTATTTAATGCTAAAAAGGCGGGGTTTTGATTTTTTTTTAATGTTCGGTTCTAGTGAGAAGGTTGATTTACTCAGATTTTAATGAATTTTTTTGTTTTTATTCTTTTTTATTTTAGAAAACTGAAAATGTCTTTTAGTTTTGTATTCAAAAATGTTTTGCTGTGAATAATTTTCCCCTTCAAAAATGTGTTATGATAATAGTTTTTTCTTCAAAATTGTATATTTTTCTAGAAAAGTCTATTTTATGAATATATATCAATAAAAGTGTATTTTTATACTTTCATAGTTTTGACCCCAGTTTTGACCCCAGTTTTGACCCCAGTTAACTATTTGCCCATTACTGGGACCCTGACTGGTGCTACCACTCCAGGTCAGGACGAACCTGGGAACAACAGCAATTAAGAGGTGGTTCCATGCTCTTCACAACCTTCCATTCAGAGGCCTTGCTGCCGGATGCAGTTTACCGTCATGCCCAGGACCCTCCTCAGTGCATGACATAGAAATGGAATAGAAAAATGTTCTGTGTACAATTTTAAAAGCGAGGTTAGGCGCTATTCATAATAGCAATAGAGTATAAACTCCATCTCTTATTTTTTCTTATTTTTTCAGAGTTATCAGGACTACTTATTCTGCATGAAAAAAAATGGCTTTGCTTTAAGAAAACGAACGTTTTTAGTTGCAGACAAATATTGACATACATTAATAAATTCATATAAAAGAAACAACTTTTCCGTTACACCCAATGGTGTGTAGGGCAACGTATTTGCTGTTTCAGTAAGAAACTCTTTTTATTTATGGGGCAGGGTTGTTAGCCTGCGCCCAACACCTAAACCTGGAGCTTAGATGTGACACACGGTCGAAAGTAGTGAGTACCTATTGAGAATCGAACTCACTACACAGCTATAATGATTCTAACGAGACGAGCTTGCTAACCATTACACCACGCCGAGGTGCCGAATAAGTTCATACACACCTTCATAAATAACTATTATCACCCAATATTTGATCATATGCAACCGAAAATATCAGCTCTACGAAGAATCTTTTAGATTCTAGAATACAAAGACCGCATATCATAGATGTAAATGTTTCAAATTTTGTATTTGCAGATTACAGGTAATATAATAGGATTTTAAAAGATTGTATTAACAGAACATATTGTAAATCGCTTTTAAGTTTCATGTACGGTAAGATGTTGCTTGTTTTTCAATTGGGTTCTATAGCCTTGGCTGGTAACCAAAAATTACGTAAAATCTTCAACAAAAAACATAGCGAAAATAAGTTATAGTTTTACGAGAAACTTATAAAATCTGATGAAGAAGCAGAACTTAAATAAAGGAAGCGTGCAAGACAATGATATAAATAATGACATGTGCAATTGTAGAAAGAAAGAATTCGTGTCCACTGAATGAAATAAGTAAAAGAAAAGAGGTATAATAAAAGGAAGAGATAAAAAAATGAAATAAAAATACCAAAATATAAAGTGTATTTTGGGTTTACAGCAGGCAGCTTTAAGAAAAGATGGTATAACCAACAAGAACCAACATCGAAGGAAGCAGAGGAGTCAGACGAGTCCGGCCCGGCCTCCAGCGAATTCAATGAATGGGATCAAGTGGTAAAAAGGGATCAAAGAGCTGCGACACCTTCTTCAAAATAGTATGTCCAATAAGAGGAAAAGAACAACGAAAGCAGCAACAACAGCAACAGGATCTTCAGCGGGAGCTGCAACAACACAAGCAACAACAAAAACTAAAGCAACACAACAGCCTCAGCAGCAAAAAAAAACACAATAACAGCAACAGTAAGAAAAGCAGCTGCAGCATCCATCACAATAGAAGCAACCAGATTATGGTTTAGAGGTGGAGGTATCCACCACTATATTATCATTTAAAAACAAGGCAATAGGAGGAAGCCTGTTGTAGAATAGTTTGAAGGTTATAATGCACTGAAGGTTATAATCGTGAGACATCGGTTGCTAATCGACTTAACGCACCCAAAATGTTAGGAACTTGGTAATCTTCCAATATAAGCTGACTCCTTAAAATTTGGCTAACTGCCGACTAATATCAACTGAACTCGAATAGAAGTTTAAAGAACTCTTGTGTACTTCCTGTTAACTCTTATTAATATAGGAGGGAGAGTTTGAGAAATAGGTGTGTTTCCCCATAACAAAGCCCAAATATGATAAGAGTACTCCATTTTTGATGTGATCTGGCACTCGTAAAAGAAGAGGATTACAGGAGGCGTCAAGTACAGAAAAACTGACTATTTTGCCTTCATCATATGTACGAGCTCCACTTGGGGCTTAATAAACTTTCAAGTCACGATACCTGATTGGTTCTAGTTCGAAGTCAGACCGGCGATGGTCGAATGGTTTTGAATGTAACCATCAACTTTTTACTCCATTGGGTAATTTTTGCAAAATCAAAATCAGAGGCCGCGAAATTCTGACGATCAAGAGTTTTAGAGTTACTCCCTTATATAATCGTATTATCATTTGCAAATGATCTGACGATACACTTACGCGGATTATTTATGTAAACCACAAATAGTGTTGTTCTGAGGAGTGGACTGCTAGGGTACGCCTGCGTTAACCGCTAGAGTTAGGGAGCACTGGCCTTTAATAACTACCCTCAGGAACCTATTTGTTGGGAAAGATTTTATGCTCGAAAAGATCCTTCCAGTGATTCCATTACAGGAGAGCTTGTTTGATAAACTTTGTCGAAGGCCTTTGAGATATCTAACACTCTGGTCTTTGCAGTGTGTTTGTCGTCATAAGCAACATTGATTCTGTGAGTGATGATAGGACGTCGGCATTGAATTGTGCAGATCAAAACCCATACTGTTTGCCGCTGAAGAGGTTGTCCTATTCTAGTTGCTAATGATACTAATGAGTCTGTACTGAGAAGGCGAATATCGCAAATCGGGTTCTTGAAATCCTGACATACGCTTGAGACCTTTCACAGGCTTAGGAAGGATTTCTTCTTCAAACAGAGGTTGAGTAACTTCGCTCTCTATCTATCTATCTATCTATCTATCTATCTATCTATCTATCTATCTATCTATCTACAATGAAATTTATAAGAAATGTATAATTAATAGACCACACCTGTTATCATTAATTACGGTGGGCTTATATGTGTTGTCGTACTCTATTAAGTTTGATAGAGATTAATATAAGTAGATAAGAATAGATAGATAGATAGATAGATAGATAGATAGATAGATAGATAGATAGATAGATAACAGAGAGAATAGATTGATATATAGATAAAAAGGTAGATATATAGGAACACAATATTATGAAAAGATCAGCATAGATAGAAAGACAGAAAGAGAAAAGACTAGACAATAGAGAAACGGTGTGGAAAAGCAATTTATTATACAATTTATCCGCAAATTTATCATTACCCCAGGCCGACGTAAACCACATCTTCACAAAAGGATGACACAGATTACATCTATCCCCAACGACAACGTGGGTGGGTGGGTAATCCGCCATGCACATTTTAAGGTCTTCTTCTAGCACACACTGACATAAATTCCTTGGGCGACACCTCTTGGCACTTTTGCAGATAAGTGCCCCTTGGGTGAGTGACAAAGTGATTGATAGACATTCTTTGTTGTTATGTCTCTCACTATCTCTCTTTTTGGCGTTCCATATTTTTTTCCTCAAGAAATTTAACGTCAGTTCCTGTTATTATTTTTGTTTATTTATTGCATATTTTTCTTTTTATTTATTCTTTTCCATTGCCAAACGATTCCTGAGAATTTTTTACTTGTCACCGCGTAAGTGTATTTTACTCCCTAATTTATTTTTGGCTCTAGTTGAAAGAATTAAAGTTCCAGCGAGAACTAACTGAAATATAAGCAATTCATTTAATAAAATTTATTTCAACTCAAACTTAATTTACTTAACGGAAAAGACAATAGGTCTTCATTGAGGATCAGGAGATGGCAGGCATCATCAATATTGCTTGTGGTTTCTCTCTGCCTTTTCTACAAATATTTTCTCCTCGGACGAACTTAGCTCCCTGGTACCCCCCTCTACAAGAATTTACTCGAGCAACCAGACTGGTAACAGACTGGTAACAGACTTGTTTTCCTCGGTTTAACATTTCTCCCACAGAATTTGTTAGGTTCCTCGGGACTGGACTGTTTCAAACGTTCAGATTATGTTTTTTTTTATCATCTCACCCAAAGCAAGGCATTCCACTGCCACTATTGCGCATGGGGCTACATAGGGAAAGGTAAGAGAAGGCGTGGTTAGACATAGGGAATGTCAGGAGGAAGGTGACAGATGAGTAAGGATACTGAGGATGAGGGTTGGGCAGATGGGAAGAGTGTTTGATAGAATGGGAGCAGGTTAGTGTGTTAGGAGGTGTTTATTGACCTTACATTTAAACTCCTGGAGATTGTATCCGTCGGGGAAGCAATCGTGTGGAAGAGAATTCCACAGTCGGGAAGTGCGAGGAAAGAAACTGTT
The DNA here is from genome assembly GCA_037127315.1 of Ascarosepion bandense. NCBI lineage: Eukaryota > Metazoa > Mollusca > Cephalopoda > Sepiida > Sepiidae > Ascarosepion > Ascarosepion bandense. The sequence continues at coordinate 2,692,481 of JBBBDQ010001464.1, read as the reverse complement.
GGAGTAGAAGTTGCGGTTGCATTTTATCGGTTTCACTGTAAAAGGGTGGGATCTAGTTGCTAATCTAGTATCTCGTGCAAATTCGTATTTAGGAGGCACCAGTGATCTAAGTTCATCGGAGCAGAAGCCGTGAAAGTATTTATAGAAGAGACACAGAGAAGCCACGTCGCGCCGGTGGGAGAGAGATTGCAGGCGGTCTGCCAAGTCGGTATCTATCACATTACAGACCCTGCTCTGAACGTTATGTCATTTTTCACCATATTTCGATTTCTGCTTTGGTCTCACTACCAACCAAGTCTGCGGGAAGAACTAAGGCAGGTCATGGCGTGTTGTTATGGCTCCATTTCATGTTTTTCTATCTTCCCTATCATCCCTAGCGTTACATAGATAAAGTTTTCTTTAGTGTGTGGGCTGTACTTAATAAGACAATTTTTTGTATATCTCTTAAGCTGGGGTTTCCAGGGATTTTTTCAATGTGTTGTTTTGTTCCATTTTTTATCATTCCAAGTGCACCTACTATCACTGGCACAACTCTTGTTTTCAATTTCCACATTTTTTCTATTTCAATTTCCAGGTCTTTGTATTTTGACAGTTTTTCAAATTCCTTGATTGCTATGTTACAATCCGCTGGACAAGCCATATCAATTAATAGACAAGTTTTCTCCTTCTGGTTTTTAACAATAATTTCCGGCCTATTTGCTTCAATTTTTCTATCTGTATAGATGGTGTAATCCCATAGAATGGTGACATCTTCTATTTCTGTAACCGGTGCTGGGTGATGTTCATACCAGTGTTTGTTTACAAATTTTTCATAGTTTGCACATTGTCCAATGTAAATATTGCCCCAATCTATCGTGACGATTTTTATATTCATTTGGGGCAGTACAGAACAATCTGACATTATATGGTCTATTGTTCCTTGGTGTTTATCACAGAACCTGCATTTTGGATCCACATTATTATATATAATATTTGCCAGAATGTTTCTAGTGAAAAGATTTGGTCTTGTGCTGCAAGAATAAAACCTTCAGTCTCAGACTTTAATCCAGATGCACATAACCATCGATGGGTATTAACTTTATCAACACTGAATTTATTGGCACATTCTGTATATTGGCCATGCAGAGGTCTGTCTTGCCAGTGTTGTTTCATCTGTTCAAGAGCTTTATCTTTGGCTTTCATTTTCATATCTTTTGCCGCAATAGTTGGTTCTTGGCTTCTGTTGTGCTTTTCTACAGAATCTACTGAACGTAAATTTTGTTTGTATTTACTGCCTTCTTTTATTACTGAATATTTTTTCTTTCTTTCTTCATGTTGTTTGACTAATTGTATCATCCAATCCTTTGTTGTTTCTATGTATGTTAGTAATCAATAGTTGTTGTCTTTTATGACAATTCTTGCTGAATAAGACTTTTTCCAACTTTTTTACGGGGTATGTATAGACGGCAGCATACATCAGCATTTGGATGATGCATCTTATGCTTAGAAAGAAGATTTCTTGCTTTAGAATCCATTCGCCTGATGTCGTTTAGAGTCCAGTTTAAGATGTTGAAACTGGGATTGCAAGGCTATTAATGGCCATAATTCTGTTCTGAGAATTCAATTCAGTTTTTAATGTCATTCGTAGCCTTCTATAGTACTCTTTACGCACTACTTCTTTCATTTTTTATGGTGAATTTTTTTCACTTTCATTTACATCTAGGTATTTATAAGCTTCTTCTGGCTTTAATTTTTTAATGTTACAGCAGGGTCTAAGCTAATGGAGGATGTTTGTTGTACCGATCCACGTAAAACTGTAGCTTTAGCACATTTATTCAAATTGAATTTCATTCCAATGTTTTCGCTGAAGTATTTTACAGTTTGCAGAAGACCTTCCAGATCGTTATCATTCTTAGCATATAACTTTAAGTCATCCATGTAAAATAGATGGTTTATTTTATTTTGGTCTATTCTATAACCACATTTTTTAGTGCTATTAATGATATGCAGTATAGTAAGTGAGACAAAGAATCACCTTGAAATATACCTCTTTTGAAGTTTTTTTTCACCAGACTTATAGGTTCCATTTATATGATTGAGGTAAAGGGTTGTTTTCCATAAGGATAGGCATTGTTTGATGATATTGATGATGACGGGTGATATCTTGTATATATTTAAAGTCTTTAAAATCCAGGAATGTGGCACACTATCGAATGACTTACGATAATCTATCCAGGCAGTACTAAGATTTTTCTATAATTATTATGTCATTTTTCATTTCGATTTCTGCTATGGTCGCACTACCAACCAAGTCTGTGGGAAAAACTAAGGCAGGCCGTGGCATGTTGTTATGGCTCCATTTCATGTTTTCTATCTTCCCCTTCATCCCTAGCGTTACATAGACAAAGTTCTCCTTAGTGTGTGGGCTGTACTTAATAAGACAATTTTTTGTATATCTTTTAAGCTGGGGTTTCCAGGGATTCTTTCAATGTGTTGTTTTGTTCCATTATTATTATTATTATTATTATTATTATTATTATTATTATTATTATTATTTAATAGAGTTTCTGTTGCATACACATTTTCTTCCGGATCCCAACCACAGACCTAAGGTCTGAAATGGCTTCATGGCATTTTCCACTCATCATTTTTGGCATAAGATAAATAAAAAATAAACTGAGATTATCTCCATTTTGCATGGATGAGGATTTTCGTAATGTGTGACCCGTTCTTATGAGTACAATATTTTTGTGTTTCCTTAAGCTATAGGCTTCCGAGAATCCATTAAAGGCGTTTCTCAGAACCTTTTCCAATCAGTCTGAGGGCTCCAGCTACAAGCAGAATTATTGATGTCCTCATGGGGAATATTTTTTGGATTTTCATTTCAAGATCCTTGTAAATATTTTGAATTTTTTTCTTTAAGATTTTCAAAAATAAATTACAATCTGCTGGAACTGCTATGTCCAGAAAAACACTTTCTTTTTCTGTGGTATTTGATCACGATATCTGAGTGATTAACTTTGATATAATCAGTCCGTGCCAGTCATGAGGCTAATCATCTCTGAAAATTTCATCCGAATCCATCAAGCGGGTTTTGAGAGAAGGAATAAATGAAACAGAAAAAAACAAACAATGAATGAAAGGAACAAAAAGGAAATATATTTAAAAAATAGAAATAATACGAAAGAAAGAAAGTAAAACAGAGAAATTAAAAGATAAAAAGCCAGAAAGAAAGAATGAATGAATGAATGAATGAATGAAACAAAGAAAGAAGGAAAGCAAAACAAAGAGATGAAAGGAAAAAGGAATAAATGAATGAAAATGGTAAATAAATAAATTAATAAAGAAAGCAAAACAAAGAGATTTGAGAATGAATGAGTGAGTGATTTAAAGAAGGAAACAAAGAAAGAAATAAAGCGAAACTTATTAAAGATAAAAGCCAGAAATAAAGCAAAAGATGTAAATTAAAAGAAGGAAAAGAAAGAAAGAATGAATGAATGAATAAATGAATGAAACAAAGAAAGAAGGAAAGCAAAACAGAGAGATGAAAGGAAGAAAGAAAGAATGAATAAATGAATGAAAATGTTAAATAAATAAAGAAAGAAAGCAAAACAAAAAGATTTAAAAATGAATAAATGAATGAATGAGTGATTTGAAGAAGGAAACAAAGAAAGAAATAAAGCGAAATTTATTAAAGATAAAAGCCAGAAAGAAAGCAACAGATGTAAATTAAAGGAAGAAAAAAAGAAAGAAAGAAAGAATAAATGAATGAATGAATGAATGAATGAATGAATGAATGAAAGAAGCAAAGAAAACGAAAATAGGTTTATTAAAAGTAAACTAATAAAAAAAGTAGGATAACAAAACAGACAAATTAAAAGAAAAATGTAAGAAAGAATGAATGAATGAATGAATGAATGAAACAAACAAAGAAGGAAAGCAAAACAGAGAGATGAAAGGAAAAAGGAATAAATGAATGAAAATGGTAAATAAATAAATTAATAAAGAAAGCAAAACAAAGAATAAATGAGTTAGGAATTTCAAGAAGGAAAAAATAAATAAATAAATAAAGCGAAACTTATTAAAAATAAAAGCCAGAAAGAAAGCAAAAGATGTAAATTAAAAGAAGGAAAAGAAAGAAAGAAAGAATGAATAAATGAATGAATGATTTAAAGAAGGAAACAAAGAAAGAAATAAAGCGAAACTTATTAAAAATAAAAGCCAGAAAGAAAGCAAAAGATGTAAATTAAAAGAAGGAAAAGAAAGAAAGAAAGAATGAATGAATAAATGAATGAATGATTGATTTAAAGAAGGAAACAAAGAAAGAAATAAAGCGAAACTTATTAAAGATAAAAGCCAGAAAGAAAGCAAAAGATGTAAATTAAAAGAAGGAAAAGAAAGAAAGAAAGAAAGAAAGAAAGAACCAAACAAAATAGGCAAAACGTAAGAAATCGAAATTCATAACAGAAAGAAAGTAGAATAGATTAGCAAACTGAAAGAGAATGATGAAAGAAAGAAAGAAAGAAAGAAAATAGGTTGATGAAATAAAGAAAGAAAGAAAGAAAGAAAATAGGTTGATGAAATAAAGAAAGAAAGAAAGAAAGAAAATAGGTTGATGAAATAAAGAAAGAAAGAAAGAAAATAGGTTGATGAAATAAAGAAAGAACGAAAGAAAGAAAATAGGTTGATGAAATAAAGAAAGAAAGAAAGAAAGAAAATAGGTTGATGAAATAAAGAAAGAAAGAAAGAAAGAAAGAAAATAGGTTGATGAAAGAAAGAAACATACAAAGAAACAGATGCAAACAAAACACGCAGATATTATATAAAAAGAAACTATGAAAAGCAATGATCTTCTACGATCTCATCGGACTTGGGATAAAAATAGTATATACAAACATCATAGCCCGGCGTTGCCCATGAAACTCAGAACCTTTCAGTAGTAGGAGAAACTGCCAATGAGAGTAGGCATTTGAAAAAATCTACAAAAACAAAAGTCTGAAAAAAAAAAAAAGACTTAAATAATTAAATTAACCATTGGCACTTTTTTTTTTTTACATATTTTGTTTTTGCTTGAAAAAACACTTTTTTAAATATTTCTTTTGTTTCAAAATTACGGGGAAAAATATTCACATTTTGTTGTTGACCAAATTAATTTTTCAAACGTCGGAATAAACATTAAATATAAAGGATCATTTAAAAAAAAACATTAGTCGCGTTTAACGCGTGTGATTTGATTTCTGTGACGTAATTGAGCAACCATCTTAGGTCTTAGATGTTTTACGGAGCAAATGTAAACAATCGGCTCCATTGGCCAAAAAGTGCGAAGGAGAAAATTGATGAACTTAAACTCAAAAATATGGCTTCCCTGTAGATATGTGTCCCAAGAAAGTTTGAATGTCGTAGCTTAAAAAATGTAGGCGTGCTTAGGAAACAGTCACACACAGACTCACAGATTTTCTTTTATATATATATATATATATAGATATTGTTTCGGTTTTATGCGTCACAGGGATTAAGGTACATACTGAGGAAAAGAATTTTGCTGTAAACCCCTTGGTATTTGCAAATAAAAATTAAAAAGACACAAGGTGAAGAGGTGTCCTTTATTTGTGGATCATCACTCAGAGGGTTTTCATCATTCGTGCCTGAAAAGATTTAGGCGACTTAAGAAAACTCTTCATTCGCTACTGTTTGCAAGCCGCATTCACCCTAGTCGGGTTGAGCCGGCTTCCTCTGGAGGAAGTCTCACTGGGATTTGTTTAAGAGCAGGGTCCCAAGTCCTACCCTGTTATTTACCTATAACTGGAGGGAAGGGGTGGATTAATACCTTTCCCAAGGGTCCTAGCGCGTAAGTGAATGCAGGGCATTCAACTAGAGATCGAACTTGGCTCACCGGTTTCTCTTTCCGAGCCGATATCCACTGCACCACAAACGCACATCCGTCAGTTTACAGCACCTGGTATCCCCCAAGCGGTCACCTATCTAAGTACTGACTACACTCAAGCTTGCCTAACTTCGTTGATTCGAGCGAGAACCGGTTAATTCAACGCAATATGACCACAAACTGTTTAGGTGCTATTTATTGTTCCTTGATTAGCATTTTGAAATCAAATATATTGCAACCAATCCAAATAATATACACCAACAGGAGTCTAAGCACATAATTGGAAAGCATTAATGAATAAAATCTATGACTTAAGCTGGGCAGATATAAAAGCAAGACTTACGTTTCCCAGATGATATAGCTTTAAACATTAAACTTAAGAGACATTAAAAATGTTTGATTTTTTTTAAATGCACATACTAGCACACTTATAAAACTTCCGCTTTTTTTTCTTTATCTCTCACTCTTTCAATATTTGTGTTGGGGCGTCTGTGGGGGGACGTGTGTGTGTGTATTTTATAAATTCACGACTTTGATAGTCTTATCATCTGCAAAAATAAAATGTGAAAACGAAGAAACATTAAAAACTGAAGGTAATTCAAAACAGTGTAATCTTATTTCATGAGTCATGTTTGGAGAAGGAGAAAAAGTGAGAATCAATAAATAGATGACAAAGATGAAATACAAAGAGAAATAAGGACAGAAAGGAATAAGAAAAGTGGAACCGATTAAAAAGAAAGAAAGAAAGAAAAGAGAGAGAGAGAGAGAGAAAGAAAAAGGAAAGATAGTTAAACACTTTAAAGAAAAGAAAAAAGATAAAAAAGCAGAACAAGTAAAAGAAAGAAATAGAAAAAGAAAACATTAAGAAAAAAAAGAAATAAATAAAAAAACAAAATATATTGAGGAAAGAAAAAGAAAGAATAAAAGAAAGAAAGCAAAGTAGATTAAAGAAAGAAAGAATACGAAAAAGATAGAACAAAAGTAAAGAAAAAGACAGAAAGAAAGAAAACGGAAAGAAAGAAAGAAAGAAAGAAAGAAGAAAAGAAAACAAAACAGATTAAAGAAAAAAAACGAAAAAGATAGATTAAAAGGAAAGAAGGAAAGACAGAAAAAAAACAGATAAAAAGAAAGAAAAATAAAGAAGGAAAGCAAAGAAGATTAAAGAAAGGAAACGAAAAAGATAGATTAAAAGGAAAGAAAGAAAGAAAGAAAGAAAGAAATAAAGAAAGAAATATTAAAGAAAGAAAAAAGAAAGAAATAATGAAAAATAAAACGAAAAACATATTAGGAAAGAAAAAGAAAGAAAAAAGAAAGAATGCAGAGTAGATTAACGAAAGAAAGAAAACAAAAAATCTAGATTAATGGCAAAAGAGAAAGACAGAAAGAAAGAAATAGAAAGGAAAGCAAAACAAATTAAAGAAAGAAAACGAAAAAGATAACGTAAAAGGAAAATAAGAAAGAAAAGAGAGAGAAAAAGAAAGAAAGAAAACAGAACAGATTAAGGAGAGAAAGAAAACTAAACACATAGATTAAAAAGAAAAAGAAAGAGAGAAAGAAACTAAATAAGTAAAAAGCATAAAATAGAAAGACGGAATAAAGAAAGAATAAGAAAATAAATAATGAAAGAATGAAAGCGAAATAAAAATATTTATGAAAAAAGAAAGTACGTAAATAGGAAAGAAATAAGAATCGATACAGAGATTAAAGAAAGAAAGGAAAAACAATCAAAGCAAAACAGATTCAAGAACGACAGAAAGAAAGAAAGAAAGAAAGAAGGAGAATGAAAGAGATTAACAAAAGAAAATATTAAAGGAAGAAAAATGAAAAAAAGAAAGCCATAAAAAAGAAAGAAAAACTAAAACGTTTATAGGATGAAAAAGGAAAAATGAATGAATGAAAGCGAAATAGAGTGATTTAAAAAAAAATTACCAAAAGAAAAAAGTAAAAATTCGAGACAGATTAAAAAAAGAAAAACCACACAACGAAATCGATTAATCGAAAAAGAAAAAAAGAAAAAAGAAAAAGTCAAACAGATTGCATAAAGAAAGAAACCGAAAAATAACGAACCATACAAATTAAAAAAAAAATTTAAACAAACAGATTAAGGAAAGAAAAAAAGAAAGAAGGAATAAAAGAAAGAAAAAGGAAAACGAAATAGATTAAAAGAAAGAAAAAATTATTGAAAGAAGAAACTAAAAAGTAGAAAGTAAGAAATCAATAAACAGAATAAAACAAATGTCAGGTTGATTGAAGAAAGAAACAAAGAAAGAAAGTAAGAAAGAAAGAAAGAAAAAAAGAAAGAAAGAAAAAGCAAGAAAGAACAGGTAGATTGAAGAAAGAAAGAAAGAGGAATAGGTGGATTGACGAAATAAAGAAAGAAAGAAAGAAAAAAGAAAGAAACAGAAACAAAAAGAAAAAGAAGAATAGAAAAATTAAAAAGGAATAAGAACAGGTAGACTGAAGAAAGAAAGATAGAAAAAGAAAGAAAGAAAGAAGGAAAGACGAATAGGTGGATTGACGAAATAAATAAAGAAACAAAACAAACAAACAAACAAAAAGAAGAATACAAAAAAGAAATAAGAACAGGTAGACTGAAGAATGAATGGAAAAAAGAAACAAAGAAAAAGAAAGACGAATAGGTGGATTAAGAAAGAAAGAAAGAAAGAAAGAAAGAAAGACGAATAGGTGGATTGACGAAAGAAAGAAAGAAAGACGAATAGGTGGATTGAAGAAAGAAAGAAAGAAAGAAAGAAAGACGAATAGGTGGATTGAAGAAAGAAAGAAAGAAAGAAAGAAAGAAAGAAAGACGAATAGGTGGATTGACGAAAGAAAGAAAGAAAGACGAATAGGTGGATTGAAGAAAGAAAGAAAGAAAGAAAGAAAGAAAGACGAATAGGTGGATTGACGAAAGAAAGAAAGAAAGACGAATAGGTGGATTGAAGAAAGAAAGAAAGAAAGAAAGAAAGAAAGAAAGAAACGAATAGGTGGATTAACGAAAGAAAGAAAGAAAGACGAATAGGTGGATTGAAGAAAGAAAGAAAGAAAGAAAGAAAGAAAGAAAGACGAATAGGTGGATTGACGAAAGAAAGAAAGAAAGACGAATAGGTGGATTGAAGAAAGAAAGAAAGAAAGAAAGAAAGAAAGAAAGAAAGACGAATAAGTTTATTGACGAAATAAATAAATGAGGAGAGAAAGAAAGGAAGAAAGAATAGAAAAAAGAAAGAACGAAAGAAGAATAGAAAAAAGAAAAAGAACAACAGGTAAATTGAAGAAAGAAAGAAAGAAAGAAAGAAAGAAAGACGAATAGGTGGATTGACGAAAGAAAGAAAGAAAGACGAATAGTTGGATTGACGAAAGAAAGAGGAAAGAAAGAAAGAAAGAAAGAAAGAAAGACGAATAAGTTTATTGACGAAATAAATAAATAAGGAAAGAAAGAAAGGAAGAAAGAAAGAAAAAAAGAAAGAACGAAAGAAGAATAGAAAAAAGAAAAAGAAAGAAGAACAGGTAAATTGAAGAAAGAAAGAAAGACAGAAAAGAAAGAAAGAAAGAAAGAAAGAAAGACGAATAGGTGGATTGACGAAAGAAAGAAAGAAAGAAAGAAAGAAAGAAAGAAAGAAAGAAAGAAAGACGAATAGGTGGATTGACGAAAGAAAGAAAGAAAGAAAGAAAGAAAAAACTATAGAAAAAAAGAACAGGTAGATGACAGAAAGAAAGAAAGAAAGAAAGAAAGAAAGAAAGAAAGAAGAAAAAGAAGAATAGGTAAATTAATTAAAGAAAAAAAGAAACAAACATGAAAGAAAGAAACAAATATATGAAGACCGAGAATCTGAGCGGCATTTGAAAGAAACGACCAAGTGACAAAGAGAGGCTGTACGAAAAATGTGTGAGTGAATAAGTGTGTGTGTGTGTGTTTGTGTGTGTGTGTGTCAGAAAGAGAGAGAGAAAGAGAGAGAGAGAAATAGATACAGACAGCAAGAGAAATTTAGTAAGAAGAACGAGAAGAGAGTAGGAGAAGAGATCCCCACCTCCTGCCAACTCAACAATTTTAAGCCAAGGTACCAATATCTAAACATAATAAAACTTGTCATCTAGAAGCTGTTTTAAATTCTCTCCTACGTGTTGGTATTTTCTCAAGATACGCCATAAAAAAAACTGCCTCAGTTTGAGTTGTGAAATTTAAACTTTGGGGCTAAACTAAACAAATAACGAAGCAATATAAATGGAAAAAGAAATTTTTTTAGGAAAAAAAAAACACATAAAAGGAAAACAGTGAAACTACTTCTGAGTTGGCGGAGACCAATAAAACGAATTTCTTTATTATCAATAGCAAACTCGATGCAAGTATAAGGCAGCTTTACCATAGAATACTCACGACATATTCAAGAAATTATTATAATTGCGTGAGGGTAAGTGCCTTTTTAAATGACAGCAAAATATTCATAACGATATACTGTCTAAAATGATGGCAACATATATATATATATATATATATATATATATATATATGTTGGTATACCTGCTATTAAATATCTTTCAGTAAAACATGAAAAAAAAATTAAAAGAAACCCCTGAGCCTGACTAGAGTGAAATATATTATTATATATATAAATACATATATATATATACACACACAAAGTTCTTTATTAAAATATAGGGTATATATATATATATTCTAAACATATGCTGTTAAATATAAGAGAGAATGAATGTCTATTATGTTTAATCATGAGCCGTTCTAAAGCCGTTTTTGCTTTAATTTCAGTTGAAAATAAAGACAAAAATTCTTCAACATTTGGATAATTATTTATTGATTTTCTTCTAAGCTTTCGGCTCACATGAGCCATCTTCAGAGAGGTTGTTAAGACTGAAAAATTATAACATCCCCCATCACCGACGATTTTATTTTGTGTTGACATAAAACTCCGCTTGGCAACGGCAATAGTTACCAAAAATAATAATAAACGCAGTTCTTAAATTTGTGATGCGGTTTTATGACGTCACATCGCGTGATAGCGCGAAATGACAACAAAACCATGTAGTCCAATGCAATATAATATGTTATGTCCGGATTTAAAGTTGATTTTATTGAGTGTTGGTTGTTTAGTTTGATGTACATGGCCTCCAATATCTGCAGGTTCCTCTTATTGTGTGTATGAGTAAGGATCACCGTATATATATATCATTCATTTAGTAATGAATTAGAACACTCTCAGCTATTGGGCGTGTATAATGATAATATACACGTTAAAAAGTCTGCTTCCTTCTACCGAGCGCCCATAGCTCAGAGGTAGAGATGACGACTGACGTCAATTCGGTCGGATTTCAATCCTGGGTAAAAAGCAGTCGGCTGTCTAACCGTACTGATGAGCTGTGATACAGCGAAACAGATCTGTCTAGGGATGACTTTATATATATATATATATATATATATATATATATATATATATAAATTAAAATAAGATTAATTCAAGGATGTTCAATGACCAGTTTCCGAAAAGGATTTTTTCGTTGCTGAGGTGATGTGTTATCCCCTGTAGGGATTTCATATCGAAATGGTCATTCAACATCCTTGAATTCATCCTATTTTAATTTATATTTGCTCTGTAATATTTTATTACATGGAGCTCTCTTCCTGTATCATTTTTTAATATTAAAATAAAATTTTAATATTAATTAGGATCGGGTTTTTGGAATTTACCTTCCTGCTTTTTCCGCTTGGATTAAAGTATCCGAATATATATATATATATATATATATATATATATATATATATATATATGTTCTGCTTCTGAGGTATGGGTGCACTGTGAAAGAAGGCGGACTTTAGTGTGTTACATACAATGTAACAAACGTCAATAACTGACTGAGTATTCAAATTCATTAATGTATGAACGATATATATATATATAAAGAAAAACCGTGAACGTTTTGTTAAAAGTATAGATTTATTGTTATTATTATTAATATTACTTGCTTATTTTATGACTAGCAGTATAGCCCGAAGTTGCTCGGGTGTAATGAAAGCTTTAAAACTAATCCATGGTCCTGGAGCTCAGACACTTTGGACGTTGGCACGAATGACTCAAAAGCAATAGTTGTTTCCAGTTAAAGCGAAACCGTAGACTGAAAGAAAATGAATGGATGTAAGTCAAATTTTGATTTCTTGGTATTGATTTATATATATATATTATCAATTTCCTGCACTATTGTAAGAACTGCAACCTTGAAACTTCTGAATATCGTTTCTTATGTCTTTGTCTATGGGTGTATCAAATTTGATTAAAATCGGACCACTCCTTCTATAAATCGATTTTTTCGATTAACGATTTTCGATATTTATTGGAGGTACCGTGACACAAAGCCTAGCTAAGAACACTCGCAGACGCTTATAGTACAACTGTGTAAATTTTCAAGAAAATCGGTTCAGCCATTTCGGAGTCTATAGATAACGGACACACACACATATTTAGATAACAGTAGCCAATGAGGACTACAACAACAATAATAACTAAAGCGGATATAAATTGTGATTCGACAAGCATATAATAAATCTTAAAGATTTCGATATTCGACACAGATTCAAATAAAAGGTAAGAAGGATATTCTCTTCAGTAGAGGAAAGATTGATAACAGCTCCCTAATTTCCAGAAATGTTTTTATAAATTTAAAAAGATTTTATAAATTTAAACAACAGTACTGATTGCTCAGTCAACGAATGCTGAATGTTTCCAAAAAAAAAAAAAAGAAAAGAAAAACGTAATATTATCATTACCAATTGCTGTCTGGTTCATTATGACATGATTTTCTTATTAAATCAGTCTTCTCATCTTGGTTACTATATTCGCGGTGTTTCAGTCGTTGTCCTCTTCGGACCTCTTCATGTGCCTGTGTTCATACTCAAAAACCATATCGTAATTTTAAATTGAACCAATTATTCAATCCACTAGTGTGTATTTTTCTCAGGCTCTTTCGATGCTTAGGGAAGAAAACTCATAACAGCTAATATTTATCAATCTTAGTGTTGCTTGGCCGACTGTTCAACTGAACTAAAATATTATGCATTCACAGTATTGAAATATGGAGAGAGAATTGTCAGAACGAGAAAATCTAATACGTTTATATTTAGAAAAAAGGGTTCGGTTTGAAAATACAAAAGATTAGGTTGTTTAAGGACACATGTCAAACCTTCTGTCGTTTAATGACGATTTTCATGAGGTGATTTTCTAAGCATAGCTTAGATGTGGCAAAAAGCCGAAAGTATGGGACACCAAGTGAGGATCGAACTCACTACTCAATTGTAGCAAGACAAACATGCTAACCATTACACCACCTCCATGTGCCCAAAGGGGATTTTCTAAGCGCCGCTTAGATTTGCACAAAGCCGAAATTATGGGACACCCATTGAAGAATTGAACTCACTCCTCGTTTGTAACTGATACTAGCGAGACAAGCTTGCTAACCATTATACCATACCAAAATGCCCATGTCGATTTTCGTAGGGAGCACATAGTAACCGGTGAATCATTGTCAAGGAACGCTGATTCGCTAATCATTACTACACTCGGTACCGCTGCACAATTGCGAAAACAGGAGGCTGGATGTGAGTGTAACAAACAAGATGGGTTCGTGAGTGACAATGACAAAGTTTACTACAATATTTCATCATTATTTCAGATATCTTGGCATGAAATAATACTCAAGCATTAATATAATACTTAGAAATATAGGTTAATCTACACTACTTCTTCTATGTGCCCTGTCCCTTCAGGACGTAGGCGATCATGGACTTCCACGTTTCCCTATCCCTGGTGGCTTTAAGCACGCCTTTTCCTGTTACACCATGCAATCCTCGTTCTGTCATCCACCTGATTAGGTCCTTCAAATATGTTATCCGTTGCTTTACCCTCTCTCTTTTTCCCTCTTTCTGGCCTGTTAGTAGCAGATTCTCCAAGCCCTCCTTCCTCATTGCGTGTCCCAGGAACTTCAGCTGTCTCTTCCTGTATTAATTTCCTTTTTGTTTCCACCATTTGAAAGACCTCATCATTGCTCACATGCTCGATCCAGGATATTCGCAGCATCCTTCTGTAGAACCACATTTCAGTTGCTTCAAGTTTTTCCTTCATCTTTAATGATATTGTCCAGAATTCACTGCCATATTGAAGGACGGGCAGCAAGTAGCAATCCAGTACTCCCTTCCTAGTTTCTAGCGAAATTGTCCTGTTTCTTAATACCTTACTCAACTTCTGGAATGCTTCCTTCGCCATGCCAATTCACCTTCGGATCTCTGTGTCGCACTTTTCGTCTTCTGTTATAACGCTTCTCAGGTATTTAAATTTTTGTACCTTCTTGATTCTGGTATCCCCGACCTGAAATTGTCATTTTGGGCTATCCTTTTCACTGATGACCATGCATTCGGTTTTCGTGTAGTTTATTTCTAGTCCTTTCTTGTTACTTTCTTCTGATACCTGCTGTAGGAGGTCTTGTAGTTTTCTTTTCTGTGTCTGCTATCATTAATTAATCTACACTACCGGCTATAATTTTTAGGTACCCACAGTGTTTTAAAATACGATGTATTTCATATTTTTAGTATTTATTGCCACGTGAATAATTGTAAATGAAAATAGAATCGTTCTTTTGTTAATATTGCACAAACCATTTGCATCAAACGAATTTATAAATAGTTGATAATTACCTATATTGCAGTTTCATCTATGGCTTCCTTGCCTTGTAAAAGTTTGCAAAGTAAGTTCGAATTCCAGTTGAATTCATTGCATTCACTTACGCACATATAACCTTGGGAAAGGTACTAATCCGTCTCTTCCCTCCAGTTATGGGTTAAATAGCAGAACGGATTGGGTTCTATAGCCTTGGATGCCAACCAGTCTACCGCAGAAAGTAATGACAACCTACTGCGGGATAATCTTCTGCCCAGTCAGTTATGTCTCGTTCGAGACATGATCACCGAAGCGTGTTTCACGTATGGCACGTAAGTGACTGAATAATAGCAAAATAACCGTTCTATTTTCATTTAGAATTATCCACTAAAAATAGTATGAAATACTTAATTTCGTTTAAAAAAGCTGGGGTGGCTTAATAATTATGGCCAGTTGTGTACATGTTTACAATGAGCAGATTTTAACATAAAAGTATTTTGCGACCTTATGATTCCTGAAAATTTATTTACCGACTAAGGCCATAGACATCTGATGACAGCCAACGAGTACAACGACCGGAACGTTGTAATTATAACAACCAAGATGAGAATGCTGCACTGAATAACAAATCGTATATATTTATGTTAGATTTTCAGCTCAAGAATTCTGATAACTTAATTCAATGGTAAAAAGGTATTTTAAAGGATAGATGATTTTCTAAGCACCGACTAGATGCGGCAAAATGGCAAAAGTATGAGAGTACTCAGTGAGGATCGAACTCACTACTGATAGGCTTTAAAGCTACAAGCTTGCTAACTATTATACGGCGCAGAGGTGCCCCTAAATAGATAGATAGATAGATAGATATATTTAATACACTGGACTAGAAATAGGGAAAGGATGAAAAGAAATAATATTATATATATATATATATATATATTCGTGTAAAATCTTCTGTACAATAAAGACGGAAGTTGATGATGGTTTGCCTGAAATATGCCATACTCCCTATTTACCATAAAATAACGTGTCTACCTAATTTTTTCTTATATTTGTTCTATATATATTTATATACATATATATTTAGAGAGTTATCCTACCACTGTATGTACAGGATACTCCTTTGGATTCTTCTATATCTACACCGCATGCTTCTTTATATATATATATATATATATATATATATATATATATGCAAAAAGACAATATGAATCAAGACACAGGAAAACTTATCTTAGCCGACGTATTTCTTCCTCTGATTGTCTGATTGTCTTTATTAAAGAAAATACAAAGAGTTTATTTTGTAAAAAGTATTTATATACAATAGTGAAAATTTTACGAAACACTCATAAATATTCATTAGATTAGACAAAAGTCTAGGTAAGCTATGGAGGACGCTAAGTAACATGGTTCAATGTCTAATAAACAAAAGTGAGTAAATGATATTCTTGAATATTTTCTTTTTTTAGCTTAATATTTAAATTATTTTAGTTGAGGATTTATTTATGAGTTATATATTACACGAGTTATGTGAGTTGTATATTTTAAATGACAGGAGTTCATGAATGTAGGGGTTTCTTTTTAGCCTTTTTAAGATTTTCATTGTCGTGTATGTTGGCTTAGGAAAGTAGTATTTCTTTCGGGAATTAATATATCGCAAAAAATCCCGGATCTTGATAAGAATCAATAGCGAGACTCTCGAGAATTTTTCGTCTAAGTAAATTATATTCACATAATTAATTTTACCAAGATTTTTTTAAAAATTATGCACTTAGAGAAACTCGATTATAATTTACTTTAAATAGGATAACTATTTTCTTTCTTTCTTTCCATATATAAATGCGATAAGTTGTTTTTATCTGTATTTGAAATTATACAGATGGTAATGTTGGCAAAGGACGCGTTCCAGATGATGAGCAAAATACTAACACACAGGAAGATCTCAATAGAAACGAAGAAAAGAGTGCTAGACTGCTACGTGATGTCAGTTCTTCAATACGGCTGTGAATGCTGGACAATATCATCGAAAATGAGGACAAAACTGGAAGCGGCCGAAATGTGGTTCTACAGAAGGATGCTACGGATATCGTGGACTGAGCATACAAGCAACGACGAAGTGTTAGAAAGAATGGCAACAAAAAGGAAATTGATGCTGAGCATCAGGAAGAGACAACTAAAGTTCCTGGGACATGCAATGAGGAAGAAGAGCCTGGAGAACCTGATACTGACTGGACAGATAGAAGGAAGGAGAGACAGAGGAAGGCAGCGGATAACATATTTGCAGGGTCTGATCAGGTGGATTACGGAACGGGGGTTACCAGGAGCAACAGGAGCAAACATACTAAGAGCCACAAGGGATAGGGAGACGTGGAGATCCATGATCGCCTACGTCCTGAAGGGACAGGGCACATAGAAGAAGAAGAATGTTGAGTGTATGAGAATTATTTCTGTTTTGAATTTTTTTCAGTAGAAATTGAATTAATGCCATTTTGAATTTTTTTTTCAATAGAAAATATCTATCGAGTTCCTGTAGGAAGAAGAAGTTTAAGTTAACTGTGGGGATCGAACTCGCCATGCTTGAAATACTCTCCAACTTGAAGTTACAAATCGTACTGTTTTTATCCTGCAAAATAAAAACAATGTGTACTGATCTTCCTTCCGTGAGTTAATTAAGTGCCATATGTGAGACATGCTTTGTTGATCGTGTCTCTTTCGAGACATGAGTGACTGGACAAAAGATTATCCCGCAATAGGTTCCCATTGCTTTCTACGGTAGACTGGTTGCCAGCGAAGGCTATAGAACTTAATATGTCTTGTTGCTTAACCCATAGCTGGAGGGAGAAGAGACGGATTAGCACCTTTTCCAAGGTTATTAACGTGTAAGTAAATGCAAAGTATTTAAGCTCGGATCAACGATTTCTTGTTCCAAGTCGATATCCACGGCAACACAATCTCGTACTACTACGGCAGATCGTCTGAATCATACTTAGTCCAGGGAGGATCGAACTACATTAACAATAAGTCTAAGATTAAAACAAAACTAACTTCTGTCTTTAGGAAGTAATAGTAATTACGAATGTATCATCTTAACTGGTAATCCTAAGTGGCTCTTAATTATAAATTTGGAGCGTAATGCTATGTAACAATGTACACCACCGCAAAAAGTGAATAGACAAGTATAAATCTCAACAGTCAGTTAAGTGTAGGTATCTCCATTCAGTCAGTCAGTTAAGTGCCATACGTGAAACACGATTGGGCGATCATGTCTCGAAAGAGACATGACTGACTGGGCAGAAGATTATCCCCCAGTAGGTTGCCATTGCTTTCTGCGGTAGACTGGTTGCCGACCAAGGCTATAATAGAACCCAATCTGTCCTTCTATTTAACCCATAACTGGAAGGAAGAGACGGATTAATACTTTTCCCAAGGGTATTTGCGCGTAAGTGAATGCAATGGATTCAACTGGAATTCGAACTCGGCTCCTCGGCTTCTCGTTCCGAGGCGATATCCACTGTACCACAACGCACATCCGTATCTCCATTAAATCGCAAAAAACCCAAAAAAACAGCATAGTATGAATTAAAATGGTCCAAAACTTAATAAAACGAACTTTTTCCATCAAAATGTTTATAATATTACTAAGAGGAAAGATCAAAGTAATTTGTATTTATTTTTTAAATTTGTTTGATCCCTTTTAACATGTTCGAAATTTTGAAAGAAATTTTTGTTTTGACTTGAGTTAGCGTTGCAGAAAATGTTACGACTGTTTACAATCGATCACGTAATTTTACGTAACTCACTTTTTTCGATGACCAACACATTAATTTGTAAATTCTCGCAAAAATCAAATAATTGTCGGATTTTAATAATTTTAATGAAACTTTCAGAACTCTTCACAAATGAATGAAATTATTTTTGAAATTATTATTTTTTAAAAGTCTTGGTGAAAATATATTTTTTTAACTGTTACCTCCCCTCCTCTACGTAAATCAATGAAATTTTAATAAATTTTAATTAGCTACAAAAATCTTTTTTATTAGTTAAACGCAGGTCTCATTGGGGGATATAAATATGTTTATTTTAAAGTAGACAACCTAACCAAAAATCTGCTACGAAGAGTAAAATAAAAAATGCAAAAAAAGTCGGATATAATTTAATTTGATAAGCTTTTAATTTGCAAATTCTCGCAAAAATCAAATAATTATCAGATTTTAATTAAACTTTCGGCACTCATTCATAAATAAATGAAATTACTTTTGAAATTATTATTTTTTAAAAGTTTTGGTGAAAATATATTATTTTAAATGTTACCTCTTCTCCCCTAAATTCTCCCCTGAAATTTTAATAAATTTTAATTAGCAACAAAATTCTTTTTTAATTGCTGAAATAAATGATAATAATTAAGGACATTATAGTTTGAAGAAAAAAAAATTCGATTACTAATAAAATTTTAAAAGAATCGTCTTCCTTTTTTTTTCATTATCATTATAATATTTCATTCGCTTGAGCGATCATGTCTCAAAAGAGATACATATTGACTGGGCAGAAGATTATCCCGCAGTAGGTTGCCATTACTTTCTGCAATAGACTAGTTGCTGACCAAGGCTATAGAACCCAAACTTTCCTGTTATTTAACCCATAACTGGAGAAAGTGACGGATTACCTTTCCCAAATGTATTTGTACGTCAGTGAACTGGAATTTGAACTCGGCACCCCGATCTGTAGTTTCGAGTCGATAACCACTGCACAATAAGTGGAGGAAAGAGACAGATTAATACCTGGAATTCGAACTCAGCTCCCCGATTTCTCGTTCCAAGACAATATCCACTGCACCACAACACACATCAGCCAAAATAGCTGAGGGGTTAAAAAGGACGTTGTGCCTATAATAGTCGATTTATTCAGATTTATCAAGATTTATCATTCAGATTTATCAAGATTCAGTGAAACATTTAAATGCACATTTTTACGTCCATCAGCTGCAGTTTGATCATAAAAGTTTGACCAGAGAATGATATATCAATAAAAAACAAAAACAAAACACAAAACAAAAAACATAAACGCTTTCCTCCATATCAAATCAAGACCGCATACGACAAGGATTATACAGAATAAAGTTTGAAACACATGTCTGTTCTGCTCCATATGTCATATTTACCTGAGTATGCACCAAAAAATTTTACTCTTTTCTTTATCAGAAAATATCTCTTAAATAAAAAACATTCAGTTGTTTGACAAACATTTTCATATTAAAAAATGCGAATTTTTTTACTGAAAAGGTATTGAAATGATTTCTGGTAAGTGGCAACAGTTTATTGTAAACAATGGTGAATGTATAATTGAATAAAATGTAA
The DNA here is from genome assembly GCA_037127315.1 of Ascarosepion bandense. Classification (NCBI taxonomy): domain Eukaryota; kingdom Metazoa; phylum Mollusca; class Cephalopoda; order Sepiida; family Sepiidae; genus Ascarosepion; species Ascarosepion bandense. The sequence goes on along the minus strand of JBBBDQ010001464.1, from coordinate 2,672,610 downwards.
TTTTACTTTATTTTTTGAAAACTAATCTTGATAAACCAATAATTATTTATGATCCGACCCAATAGCTATGGTAGCTAGATAAGCCACACTCTTGTGCAAATTAATTGAAACAAATGCTTTAGTTTCTTTTCTTTCAATATACTGTCCTTTTTTTAGATTGTTTTAGACAATCAGTATGTCTCTTTCGAGACATGATCGCCCATACAATGTATTACATATGGTACTTAACTGACTGAAGTTGGTATAAATTCCATGTCTGCCTAACACTGATACTCTAAGATGTAACCTATAATAATTGTCTTTGTGTCTGTTACAATTACAGTTTAATTTCATGTTGATATATATATGTACGGCAATAGCAGCAAAAGTGTTTATAACAGGTTGACTAAATTAGATATTCACTAAGTTTTTTATAATCAAAATGCGATTATCCGCCTTTCCATTTGATAAAGAAACGGGTGTCACGGGATAGAGTGATGAAAAGCAGTTGCAATATAAAGTTCAAAGAAGAAGGACATTCTTTTGCCCACAGCGGTAGATCTTACAGGGAAAAACATATGGCTTCACCTGTTTCATAGAGAAATTGTCGTATCTCCAGTTTTCTCTTTGCGAAATATTACAAATAAGACTCTCTTTTCTTTCTTTATTCACACTGCTTGCTGTTGTAGACAAGGGATGGAGTTTATGTGTGCGAGGCAGATGTAAATATCTACATATAATTTTGTGTATGACTTAGCGGCATAAAACACCATCTTTCAGCCATTTCGTGTGACGATGATATAAACTGTTATTATAATTTTTAATTGTAATAGTTCTCTGGAGATTCGTGATTGAAATCAAAGAAGGTTTGCTTTATTTAGCCTTAGGCAAATAGAAGAGCGAACTTAGTTAAAATTGCATTTATTTAATTTTTTCCAAGACTTTTTGCACGGCTGTATCTGTCAGTGTAATTCTTGCGTCTTATTAAGAGGTCTGAAATCACTGAGCAGATGCCCTACATGACCCTTACGATAGCTTGAATGACACGTTTTTTCTCTATGGGGAGATAGTTTAAGATTTGCTTTGCATGATCAAAGCCATATCAGCATGGCGTATACTTAATTGAATGTAAAGGGACACGTTACGGCTGCACTGAATCATAGTATGTCACTAAATATGATAAAGGGACTCTAACTAATGTACTGGAAAATGTCATTAGAAACAAAGAAAAGAGTGCTAGATTGCTATGTGATATATGTCCTCCTGTATGGAAGTGAATGATCTCATCAAGGATGAAGCGGAAGTTTGAGGCAGCAGAAATGTGGTTTTACAGAAGGATGCTGAGGATACCATAGACGGAGCACGTGTGCAGCGATGTGGTGTTGGAAAGGATACAAACGAGAAGAAAACTGATAATAAATATCAGGAAGAGATAAATGAGGTTCTTGGGACATGTAATGAGAAGGGAGGGCCAAGAGAATTTAATACTCACAGGTCGGGTAAAGGGAAAGAGAGACAGGATGAAGGGTGAGATGTGTTTGTTAGGTTTGAGCAAATGGATGGCGGAGCGACGCTTAGAGATACCAAGAGAAAATAATTTGAGAGCGACAAGAGACAGAGCCAAGTGGAAATCCATGATCGCCTACGTCCTGAAAGAAAACGGTACATGAAAAAGAAGAAAATCTTTTAACAGGCAACATATGACTCACTTTGGTCTAATCAAGCTGATCCACGCACGAGGGCACACACACACACACACACACACACACACACACACACACACACACACACACACACACACAAGATATAGGGTTGGCCAAAACTAGGCTTACAGTTGTTTCATTATTTGTTACAAAGATAGAGTCGACTTCATCGTATTGTTCTTTCAGCAAGATGAAGCACCTCCTCATAACAATATTTACCAGCGTGTTGGCTAAGAAGAAAGGGCGGCATCGGGTGGTCACCACGTTCACTTCAGTTAACAGCAATTGATTTCTTTCTTTTTTTCTTTTTTAGTTGGGGTGGTTAGAATTAAAGAACAAGATTTAGGAGAGAATCCCTACATGTTGGATTAATTTGAAGAGTACATGCTATGAAATATGCGTCGTGGTGCAGTGAATATCGTCTCGGAGCGACAAATCAGGGAGCTGAGTTCGAATTCCAGTTGAATTCTTTGCATTCTTTTACGCACAAATACCCTTAGGAAAAGTATTAATCCGTCTCTTCCCTCTAGTTAGGGGTTAAATAACAGGGTAGATTGGGTTCTATAGCTTTGGCTGGCAACCAGTGTACCACAGAAAGCAATGGCAACCTACTGCGGGATAATCTTCTGCCCAGTCAGTCATGTCTCTTTCGAAACATGATCGCCCATCGCGTGTATCACGTATGGCACTTGACTGACTGGATATAATAGTTGGAAACATGATTAAGGTTTCTACTGGGTATAGAATGGGGGATCAGTTTTATATTTGTTTGAAGTAATAAATTGATCCCCCATTAATTAATACATAATAATATCATACATCTGTTTCTCCTCTACCTGTGAGTCAAACAATAGGATAGATTGGTTTCTACAGCGTTGGCTGGCAACCAGTTTACCGCAAAAGCAATTGCAACCTCCTGCGGAATGATCTTCTTCCAAGTCATGTCTCTTTCGAAACATGATAGCCAAAAGCGTGTATCACATATGGCCTTTAACTGACATGACAGAAGTATTTATTGAAATTGATGCAAATTGGGACTTGTGCCGTGTTGTGTGACATCGTAATCTGGTAAGGTTCGAGAAATGTTTCAATGTTATAGGGAGACCCTTTGATCACTAAATAGATTTAACTGTGCTAAAAAGAAATCTTCTGCCCAGTTGTCATGTTTCTTTCGAGATATAATCGCCCAAACATGTATACCGTCCGGCACATAACTGACTGAAAGCATTAATTTCACTAAGACAGTAGTAAAATGTATGTATAGGGTTAAACAAATATACATAAAATATAACTGTAAGGTATAAATATAAGTGTAATAAAGTTATTTATATTGTTCGGACAGTTGTCCTCATTATTATTGCCATGTTTACGACGTTTCGGAAATTGTACGCTACAGCCTTCTTCAGGTGCTAATTTCGAACCGAACCGTTTATTTCGATCACTGCAGAATGATATACCCCAGTGATTGAAATAAAGGGCTTGGTTCGAAATTCCTAACACCTGAAAAAGGCCGGAGTGTACAATGACCGAAACGTCGTAAACATAGCAATAAAGATGAGGACAACAGTACGAACAATGTAAATAATGTAAATGCTACCTCATATCAAAATTATAGAAAAATGCAATAAATGTTATTAAAAAAATTAATTGCGCAACCATTAAATGTAAGCCTAATTTTGACGAACCCTGTATATATTTCTTTAACTATAAACGTTATTTTGAGCGCGTAAACGTGTTAAAAATCGAGTTTTTATTTTTTAAGCAGCCAAATTAATGTCGACAGTTCCTACACAAGTGAAATGTACCTACAGATAGGAACTGAACTTGCATCTTTTCTTTTTTTCCTACTGTTTATTTTCTCGCAGTTCCCGCCTGTGGAACTCCCTTCCGTATACTTGCTTCCCTGATATCTACAACCTGCAAAAGTTTAAAGGCAATTTCAATTGCCATCTTTTATCTCCCTAAATCTCACCCTTCTCCCTAAATCCATCCACCACCCTAAATCCTTTCCATCTCTTATCCTTTTTTGGCATTACCTATACGCTGTTTCTTCCCTCACTGTAATCCCCTATGCTCTAGTGATAGTCCTGTCTGGCTTAGGATAAAATAACTATAAAAATAAAAATGAAAATAAAAATCCTCTCCTGTAGCAAAAGTGTGCTGTTACTAATTAGGTTTAGATGAGCAGAAAACTCAATAACATATTTAGAAAAAGCACATCTTGCAAAACTTCGGGTAGGCATCTCCCAGTTTCATTATCGTACCCGGAACGTAAACATGACCATTTTAAAATGTCTTTTGGAATCTTGTATTTTTTTTAATCGTATTTAACACATGTAAGGCAAGAAGTGTTTTGTGGTGCAGTGGATGTCGGCCTGAACGAAAAATTGGAGTGCCGAGTTTGAATTCCATTTGAATTCGTTGCATTCACTTACGCGGTTATGCCCTTGTGAATGCATTAATCCCTCGCTAGTCTCTCCAGCTATGGGTTCAATAGCAGAAAAAATTGGGTTCTATCACAAGCAGTTTCCTAAAGAAAGTAATAAAAAAAATCTACTGTTTAGTGAGTCATGTCTATTTAGAGACATGATCGTCCAAGCGTGTATCACGTATAGCACTTAACTTACTGATATGGATAAAAAGCTTAAATACCAAACTGATTAAGTTCTATAACTTTGGTTGACGACCAGTCTACTGCAGAAAGATATAACAATCAAATGGGTGAAAATCTTCCGCCCAATTGTCATGTTTCTTTCGAGAAATAATCGCCCAAACATGTATACCGTACGACACATAACTGACTGAAAGCATTTCACTAAGACAGTAGGGAATACCGTGTGTTAAACAATTGAAAAACAGGGGCATTAGTGAGGAGCAAGAACAATAGAAGAGTAATCAGGAAGACGGTAGATAACAACTGACATTGTTCTTCTATGTGCCCTGTCCCTTCAGAACGTAGGCGATCATGGATTTCCATGTCTTCCTATTCCTTTTACACCATGCAACCATCGTTCCATCAGTCACCTGATTAGTTCCTTCAAATATGTTATTCCGCTGCTTTCCCCTGTCTCTTTTTCCCTCTATATAGCCTGTTAGTATCAGGTTCTCCAAGCCCTTTTACCTCATTGCATGTCCCAGGAACTTCAGTTGTCTCTTCCTGATGCTAAGTATTAATTTCCTTTTTATTTCAATCATTTCCAAAACCTCATCATTGCTCATATGCTCAATCCATGATATTCGCAGCATCCTTCTGTAGAACCACATTTAAGTTGCTTCAAGTTTTTCTTTCATCTTTGAAGATATTGTTCAGCATACACTGCCATATTGAAGAACTGACAACACGTAGCAATCCAGTACTCTCTTCTTTGTTTCTAGTGAAATTGTCCTGTTCCTTAATACTTTACTCAACTTCTGCATGCTTCCTTTGTCATTCCAATTCACCTTCGGATCTCTGTGTCGCAGTTTCGTCTTCGGTTATAACACTTCCCAGATATTTAAATGTTTGTTCCGGCTTGATTTTAGTATCCCCGACTTTTTCCCTCTATCAGGTTCTCCAAAACCTCCTTCCATATTGCATGTTCCAGGGACTTTAGTTGTCTCTTCCTGATGCTCAGGATTCATTTCCTTTTCGATTCCATCTTTTCCAAAACCTCATCATTGCTCACATGCTCGGTCCATGATATTCGCAGCATCCTTCTGTAGAACCACATTTGAGTTACTTCAAGTTTTTCCTTCATCTTTGATGATATTGTCCAGCATTCACTGCCATATTGAAGAACCGACATCACATAGTAATCCAGTACTCTCTTCTTTGTTTCTAACGAAATTGCTCTTATGGTGCCCTATTCTACAGTGGAATAGACTAATCCTCTTTCAATAAATGCTAACATGCATGACTTGCGGAGAGGCAGTCGTGAGGCAGTTTAGAGGCAGTTGAGACGCAGTGAACTTGGACAGTTCTTACGTACATTTCTATTTGCTGACTAAATAAATTACGAAATGTGGGAAAAAACTTTAATATTTTAAGGCCGCTAAAAAAAATTTCAGAAAATTATGACGTCAGTCACAAACTATTTATTTTGATATTTGAATAGTCATCGAGATTAAATTTAAATTATTTATTTATTTCATCATTAATTTATTCACAGGCCGTAACAACAAAAAACTTCACAATATTAAATATAAGCCCTGATGATGGTTATAATAACCGAAACATTATAATTTTGCCTACCTCACAATAAATGCATATTTTGTTGTTTCTCAAATATTTATTTTATTTTTCATCTCACATAGTTGGAATTTATTTTTCATTTCCATTAAAATGCACACACACACACACACACACACACACACACACATATATATATATATATGTATGTGTGTGTGTGTGTGTGTGTGTGTGTGTGTGTGACGCTGGTTTCAACGCCGAGTGGCGACAGTCCGTTTCTTGTTTCAACGCAGTGTGCAGCCCTGAAGTTGCGTTCATCTTATGGTCCAAATTTATATTCGAATTCAATCTATCCCTCATATTGAGCACATCTAACCCTATGTTGTTTCTTCTTTATTTCCCGTGTCTGCTCAGGACTTAGGCGATCATGACCCTCCACAATACCTTTCCTTCGTATCTCATTATAAATTTTCATTTGTTCTTATTTCTACTAAAACTTGTTTCGCTCTTTATTCAGTCAAGATCGCTTTTTTTTATATAATCATATCTCCCTAAATCAAGGCATTTTACTGCCACTGTTGTGCAGGAGGTTACATCGGAGGAAAGTTATGAGAAAGAGTGATAGGTCAAAGGGGGTGTCAGGAATTGCCTAAGAAAAGGATAAGAATACTGATGAGAGTGCAGTGTATGGAAAGGGTGCATGAGAGAGATGATGCATGTTAGTGAGATAGTTGACTTTACATTTGAATTCTTGGAGATTGTAGCTGTCGGAAAAGCAAGTAAATGGAAGAAAATTCCACAGGCAAGAAGTGCGAGAAAAGAAGCTGATGGAGTAGAACTTGCCTTTATATTTTATTGGTTTCACAGTGAAAAGGTTGGACTTAGTTGCTAGTCTTGTGACTCGAGTAAATTCATATAAAGCGCGCACCAATGAGTTAAGTTCATCGGAGCAGAAGCCGTGAAAGTATTTGTAGAAGAGACATAGGGAAGCCACACTGCGCCGGTGAGAAAGTGACTGTATCTGAGCTGCCAAGTCAGGCTCTATCACATTACAGATTCTCCGTTGGATTTTGTCAAGGAGGCCAAGGTGGATGGTAGGGGCACCCGACCATATACGGCAGCAGTATTCAATGCACGGGCGGGTGGTAGATATATAGTATGTTATGTGTTCTTTTCCTTTGTCCCGCTTATCTTCAAACAGTTCTGTGTATTAGATTGTCCAAAACCTCCATGATACTGAATAAAAGTTTTCTTTTCCTTTCAATTTTCTCTAAAATTTCGGTGTTGCTCACATTATCGGTTCATGGTATTCTCAGTGTCCATCTATAGGATCGCATTTCATTTGCTTCTTCAGCAAAAGGTTTGATTTTTTAATCATTTCACCCCATTTCACGCCAAGTAGTGGCGGTATTTCTTGAAGAAAAATGGCGACCAATGAGGTGGAATCAATCTAGACAATAAATTGCTGCTTTATCCTAATGTTTTTTTCTACGCGAAGAGCATGATTAAATGTTTTTTTTGCGTCAAAGAACAGGATGTACTCAGTAAACAATATTTTTCATGAAGACTCGTTTTTGTAATTATATTTCAATTTTTTAAAATAAAAATTCTAGTTTAAGTAAAGAAACTTTTCTCTGTAGCGGTTCCAATCAAACAATCAAGTGATTCTCGTCCGAGTGAAGATGCTGTCCTATTTAACGAGAAAAATGAATAATTAGTTCATCGACTAATTTACTCATCATCTTCAGTCTATGAATCATGAGTGATGAATTATTTTCCTCCCTGTCACTCTAACGAAACGTTACAGACTATCGCTATTCGATCTTTCTTTACATGACTCGTGAACGAATGAGCTCTACCTCTTAGTTCGCTGGTTCATCCCTTGACAGCTAGCACCCACTATGTCATGTACAAAGAGTCGAAGAATTTCTTTCCTGTTCTATAAGGAGGAATTTCCATTCAAGTATCTTAAAAATGTTACTTTGCGGAACAAACTCTCGATAGGAGGCTTCATTAATTATATTTTTCATTTTTTTATTTGTGCGGATGTGCGTTGGGGTGCAGTCGATATTTTTTTTAATCATTTCACCCCGAGCAAGGCAGAAATGCCACTGATGTGCAGGGGGCTACATAAATGTAAAAAGATTAAATAGAAAAGAGTGAGGAGTATAAACTAGTTAGAAAGGAGCAATAGAAAGCTGAGAAATCAGGTGCGATGACAGATACATAGGTGGAGAGAAAGGGAAGGTTATACGGGGGTGGGGAGAGAGCTAGAGTTTAGTGGTTAGTAGATGAGTATTGACTTTGCATTTAAATTTCTGGAGGTTGTAGCCATCAGGAAAAAAAGAATATGGGAGAGAGTTCCACAAGCGGGAAGCGAGAGAGAAGCGTCAGGAGTAGAATTGTCGTCTGCATTCGGCTAACCTGACTGTGAATGGGTGGGACCCAGTTCTCAGTCTGGTTGCACGAGTAAACACCTGTTGAGGAGGCACCAGTGACTTATATTCGTCCGAGGAGAAGGACTGAAACTATTTATAGAACAGACAAAGGGAGGCCACATTTCGACGGTGGGGAAGTGACTGCAGTCGAGCCGCCAGATCAGTACCTATCACATTACAGACTCTCCTTTGGAGCCTGTCAAGAACACTGATGAGAACGGCAGGGGCACCTGACCATGATATCGGCACGGAACGAGAAATCGGGGATCCGAGTTCGAATTCCAGATGAATTTCTTGCATTCACTTACGCGCAGATACCCTTGGGAAAGGTATTAATCTGACGCTTTTTCCTCCTGCTATGGGTCAAATGGCAGAATAGATTGGATTCTATAACCTTGGTTGGGAACCAGCCTATCACAGAAAGTAATGGCAACCTACTGCGGGAAAATCTTCAGCCTAGTCAATCTGTATCTTCGGGATATGATCGCCCAAGTGTGTATCACGTATGGCATTTAACTGACTGATTGACTTACTTTTTGTGATAATAGTTTTAGTATAAAGTTCATACCTTATTTATTAGAGAGCCGAGAGGTAGATTCATACTTTTCCTAATGGTTTATGCGTCTAATTAAATATAACGATCCCAACCGTAATTAGAACTTTCTTATCGAATTAAAAATTCCGAGCTTTTTTATCTCTTATATTGTCCATACATCTAAACTTACAGCACGTTGTATTGCCAAAAGGTCACTTATCTAGGGACTGAACAGAATCGGCGTAGCTTAACTTTTATAGTCGTACGGGAACCGATGTTACAATGTGTTGCGGCCGTAAGCATCTACTGTGGTAAATGTTTAAAGGAACAATATTCTTTTGTTGCTCCAGCTCAGATCTTCATAACTAAGACTCGTCATGCTAATTCACCATTCACTTTTCATGTCTTTACTGATAACTAAGTTCTAATCAGGCAGAAGAGAATGTGTCTCTGACAGTTTCAATTTTAACCCTCTAGGGCCATTCGTATCATATTTGATACAGTATTTCCCTATAAGGAAACATTTGGTATTTCCCTAGAAGGAAACATTTGGTATTCATTGACTGAGCAGTCAGTACTGCTTTCATTTGAAATTTATAAAATATTTCTCTTAAAAAATTTTTTAGGAAAATATTTCTTTCAAGGCTTGTTTTCATACTGTATCAAATATGATACGAATGGCCCTAGAGGGTTAATCTCAGTCTGTTTATCTATCTATCTATCTATTAACCCTCTAGGGCCATTCGTATCATATTTGATACAGTATTTCCCTATAAGGAAACATTTGGTATTTCCCTATAAGGAAACATTTGGTATTCATTGACTGAGCAGTCAGTACTGCTTTCATTTGAAATTTATAAAATATTTCTCTTAAAAAATTTTTCAGGAAAATATTTCTTTCAAGGCTTGTTTTCATACTGTATCAAATATGATACGAATGGTCCTAGAGGGTTAATCTCAGTCTGTTTATCTATCTATCTATCTATTAACCCTCTAGGGCCATTCGTATCATATTTGATACAGTATTTCCCTATAAGGAAACATTTGGTATTTCCCTATAAGGAAACATTTGGTATTCATTGACTGAGCAGTCAGTACTACTTTCATTTGAAATTTTTTAAATATTTCTCTTAAAAAATTTTTCAGGAAAATATTTCTTTCAAGGCTTGTTTTCATACTGTATCAAATATGATACGAATTGCCCTAGAGGGTTAACATCTTCAAGTCTAAAATCAAACTTTGTCTATCCTACATATTTTCCGGATATGCACCAGTTACTTCCTCCTCGTATGGACTTACAACAATCTCACTTGTTAATCCTCGACCTTAACACTAACCATGAGTATGTAGTCAGTCAGTTAAGTGCCATACGTGATACTCGCTTGGACGATCATGTCTCGAAAGATACATGACTGACCGGGCAGAACATTATCCCCCAGTAGGTTACCATTATTTTCTGCGGCAGACTGGTTGCCGACCAAGGCTATAGAACCCAATCTGTCCTATTATTTAACTCATAACTGGAGGGAAAAGACAGTTTAATACCTTTCCCAAGGGTATTTGCGCGTAAATGAATGCAAGGAATTCAACCGGAATTTCAACTCGGCTCTCCGATTTCTCGTTCCAAACCGATAACCACTGCACATCAACCCACATCCGTATATAGTACTTAGCGCTAATGATGCCATTTTAATTAGAATTTAATTAAATATTCAGTACCTGATTTTCTTACCTAAATAATGTTTTTAGTTCATATTAATTTGAACTCAAAGTACAAATTTTGAAGTGCTTACATGTAAAATATTTCAAATAAAGATTTATATTTAATATTTTTTCGATATTTTTAAACTCGGGTTTGATATACCCATGGTTATTTGTGGTGTAACTGTAATTGATGGTTGGTCTTTCCAGGGTTAAGCTTGTTAGACAGGTTATACATTGTTTTCTTTTGTCTCTCTTACTTTCAGTTTCTGCTGTGAGTATCAAGTTTAGAGTCTCTGATGTGAAAACTCTTCAAGAAATATAACAAGACCTCCAAAGTGTTATCCGTGTCTCATGCAAGTCTTTCATTAAGCGTTATTGACACATCAAAGAGGGTATATTGAATAGATAGTGTATGAAATACGTTTATGGACATTTAGGTTTTGTTTCAGCTTTTTAAACCCTTGAACACTAAACTTGGTTATATAGTATCCAGCGCAAATGACGCCATTTTAATCAAAACTGAATTAAATTTTCAGTACCTGATTTTCTTACCTAAATAATATGTTTTTCAGTTCTTATTAATGTTAACTCAAAGCACAAATTTTAAAGTGTCTGCATGTAAAATATTTCAAATAAAGATTTATATTTAATATTTTTTTGATATTTTCAAAATCCGGTATGATATATACCTATGGTTTGTAGTGGTGTAACTTTAATTAGTGGTTAGTGTTCCAGGGTTAAGTAGCTTTGCAATGAACGAACAACTGTATAAAAAAAAAGAGGTAATATATAATTCTTGAAAAATCTACGATAACCATGTTGTATAAAAATAAACCTTTATTTCATTTAGTTTTTTGTTTTGTTTTGTTTTGTTTTTTGTTTTGAAGCAAACATATCTATCTGTGTCAGTGGGTGGTATTAAACAAACACCCCTGTGGCAGGCAACAAACAGAAGTGGATGGATCTGGTTATGGAGAATATAACCGTTGAAGCTTCGCAGATGGTACACGCAAATGAGATGCCAAACGGTGCGTGGAAAGTGTCAATGAAGAACGAGGTTAAGTGTCAAAAGAATCCAGATTAAAACTTTGAATAATAATAATAATTATTATTATTATATTACTACTACTACTATAACTACTGCTACTACTACTACTATGCTTATCTTTTTCTTCTCCTCTTCTTTCATCCTCTCTTTTTCCTCGGCCTCTTCGTTACAAGCTTTTATCCGGCCTGCTTGAAATATTAAAACGAACAGCTTCCGTTTCTTATCTGCAGTCAAGAAACTGATTATTTTGTCAGAATATAAGCGAAAGTTTCACGTTTCGCGCAGTTACATAGCTCTTTTTCGCGACAAATCAACACCTTTATCGATATTTTTTTAACCCAATTTTACTTTTATTTTTTTTAATTTTGTGATAGCTTTTAGTTTTAAGAATGAAGTCCCTAGAAGGTTTCACGGTTAAATTTTTGTTATTTTATACATTTAATTAATTTCGCGCATGCGCGCTTTATGTTACAAATTTTTTCGACTGCACAGTATAGTAGGGTCAGCTGGGCACCGTCTGTGAAAAAAAAGTAGTAACATGACTCAGTTCAATACCCCCGAAATTTTTAACCAACATGTAGTACTCCTTGGCATTCGTGCCGGAAGCTACATTGCAAAGATCTCAGTGTGTTTGGGTGTTAATCCAAAGAGAGTGAAGGGGATTCGGAAAGAGTTCAATGGTGATTACGAGGGTAGGACAGCTCGAAAAAATCAATCTGATATGAAAAGAACTCCCGAATTTCTTGGTGAAAAGTTCGGACTTGACACGCAGGCATACATCATGTTCTTTGAGAAGATAGTGCTGCTCTGAATCAAGTGGATGGCCGCTAGAAGACACTATGTCTTTTAATAGGACACGGCACCATGCCACACAATCAGGAGAACCCAGTAATGGCTCTTAGACAATTTTTCCCACCACTTCACCCTTATATCTGGTTAGCTAACTTCTTAAACTGCAACTCCTTTGATTATTTTTTATTTATTTATTTTTTTAAAATCATTTCACCCCGAGCAAGGCTGAAATGCCACTGATGTGTGGGGGGCTACATAACTGTAAAAAGATTAATTAGAAGAGAGTGAGGAGTACAGACCAGTTAGAAAAGAGCAATAGAAAGATGAGAATGTAGGTGTGGTGACAGTTACATAGGTGGAGGGAAAGGTAAGGATATACAGGGTAGGGAGAGAGCTAGAATTCAATGGTTAATAGATGAGTATTGACATTGCATTTAAATTCTTGGAGGTTGTAGCCATCAGGAAAAAAGAATATGGGAGAGAGTTCCACAGGCGGGAAATGCGCGAGAAGAAGCTGCAGGAGTAGAATTATCGTCTGCATTTGGCTAACCTAACTGTGAATGGGTGGGACCCAGTTGCCAATCTGGTTGCACGAGTAAACACCTGTTGAGGAGGCACCTGTGATTTAAGTTCGTCCGAGCAGAAGCCATGAAAGTATTTATAGAACAGACAAAGGGAGGCCACATTTCGTCGGTGGGGAAGTGGCTGCAGTCGAGCCGCCAAGTCAGTACCTATCACATTACAGACTCTCCTTTGGACCCTGTCGAGAACACTGAGGTGAACTGCAGGTGCACCCCTGACCATAAATGGCAGCAGTACTCCATGCACGGACGGATGGTTGACTTGTATATATGCAGGATGGATTCAGGCGGAAAAACATCCTGGATCGACATAATGACCCAACCTTCTTAGCAGTAGATTTAGCTATGGATTCTATATATTGATTCCATTTGAGGTCCGAAGAGAGGGTAAGGCCGAGGAGGCGCAGTGTATTGCTCTCAGGGAGAATCCATGCTTATGGGAGGCAGGAGAGGTTGTCTGTGATGGTTGACAGAAAACAGCTTGGTCTTAGATGCATTGAAGTTGACAAGCCACATCTTGCCCCAATTCACTACAGAGTGTAGATCCTGTTCAAGGTCAGTAGCGAGATTATGTCTATCCGCCGCGACAGGTTTCTTACTGGTGCGGGAGTATATTGTGGTGTCATCTGCGTAGATGCCTACATGGCCCTTGATCTCATCTGGGAGGTCGTTGATGAAAATAAGGAAGAGCATCGGACCCAGGATAGAGCTCTGTGGGACACCAGCATTTATGCTGTAGGATGAAGAGGCATGCCCATTCAAAACGACCTTCATTTTGCGGTAATTTAAAAAAGATTGGATTCGGTCAAGCAGGCGACCGGTAATACCGTACCCCCATAGCTTGCATAGAAGGCCAGAGTACCAAACCCTTGGAGATGTCCAGAGCAACCGCGCGAGCCTCTTAAGACTCATCAAGGGTCTAGAGCATGTACTCCGTCACGGTTGTTAGCAAGTCGGCCGTGGGCCTGGCAAAGCGGAAGCCATATTGCCTGTCAGAGAAGAGTTTGTGGGCAGTAAGATGTTGAACTATTTTAGCATTGTTTATGGCCTCGAACAATTTCGCGAATATCGGTAGAAGACTGATAGGGCGATAGTTGGATGGGTCCGATTGTTCACCACAATTCTTAAATACAGGAACGACTGAAGAGAACTTCCAATATGCAAGAAAACAGGAAGCAGAAAGGCAATAGTTAAACAGTTTAGAGAGGACAGGGATTGTCATGTATAGGGCGCACTTACACGAGAGAAAAACAAAACTCCGTGTAAGACCAAATATGAAATGAAGGCAAAGTATTATTGTTGTGGATTCCGGGTGAGGAACCGCACAAAATAATGAACAGCAAAAAGATATTGGAATAGAAAAGTAGGTTATATTGAACGTAATATACAAACTCGAACGTCATATACAAACTCGAACGCAGGTTAATAAATCCAGGAATATTGTTTGTAAGAAATAAATATATTCAAGTTTAAAGTGAAGCCGTTGGAAATAGTATATCCGTGCATATTATTCTAGCTGAGTGGAGCTCAGAGCTAGTCTGACTTCTGATACGCTATTCTGTGGGTAAGTTCGGTAACGAACGTATCAGTTCTAATACTCTCCGATAACTCGCACGGATCTCTCCGATTACTCTATTCACCCAACTCTCTATGACAGAGGTATATGTATACTCAGTCAAGTCCATTATCATATACAAAAAGGGGAGATCCCACAATTCTGACAGCATTCACCATCTTAAACAAGGAGACCGCTCAGAAGAGTTGCAGGAGATTCTGAAGTCGTATGCAAATCGGGATTGAAGCCAATGGCAGTTTTATAAAGTAAATTTACTCTTTTATATTTCAAGAAATTTTTTGTGACATTTTGATAAATATATTTGTAAAAATGAGTCGTCAGTGATATTATTTTTATTTTTACATAATTTAGACGACAATTCATCAACCATGCACTGTATCTTACTGAGGTAAAGAAGAGGCGGATTATAAATCTTTTGCAAGATTATGTACGCTTAAGGACGGTATTACTTCTTATTAAAGCCTAGCCTGTTATGCTGTTTAATCCACAACTGGGAAAAATTTGATTCATGGCTTTTCCAAAAACATTAACTGGAAGTGAACAAAACTGAACCGAGCTGCACAGCCAGAAGACGTTAGCGAATATTACAACTGAAATCCTACATAATATTTAAAATAGTTTTAAGCTAACACAATGATGAAAACTTTATTGAATATATTAAGTCTAACATGTTAGCTGTAAAAAGTATATGATTTTTTATTTATTTTATGATTTGTTATCCAGGAAAACATACTCAGTCAGTCAGTTAAGTGCCATACGTGATACACGCTTGGGCGATCATGCCTCGCAAGACACATGACTGACTGGGCAGAAGATTATCCTGCAGTAGGTTGTCATTGCTTTCTGCAGTAGACTGGCTGCCGACCAAGACTATAGAACCCAATCTGTTCTGTTATTTAGCCCATAACTGGAAGGAGTAGACGGATTAATACCTTTCCCAAGGATATTTGTGCGTTAATGAATGCAAGGAATTCCAGCTGGAATTCGAACTCGGCACCCCGATTTCTTTTTCCGAGTCGATATCTACTGCACTACAACGCACATTCTGTTAGTCAGTCAGATAAGTGCCATACGTGAAAAACGCTTGGGTCGAAACAGACATGACTGACTGGGCAGAATATTATCCTGCAGTAGATTGCTATTGCTTTCTGCAGTAGACTGGTTGCCGAACAAGACTATAGAACCCAATCTGTTCTGTTATTTAACCCATAACTGGAAGGAATAGACTGATCATTACCTTTCCCAAGGGTATTTGCGCTTAAGTGAATGCAATGAATTCAACTGGAATTTGATCTCGGCTCCCCGATTTCTCGTTCTGAGCCAATATCCACTGCACCACAACGCAACATACTCGTCTTGCTCAAATTGAACATGGCATGTCGATTTCTCCTTTCGCTGTGATAAACCACCACACTACCTGCAACCTAGGATTTCTTTCTTGTTTTGCATATAAAGATGACTGCCAAAATCCAAGTAACAATTATGCATCCATTTAAATGTTATTTATTTATCTGTGGAACTGATTGGCTTGCTTTCGGCTTATGAATATACATAAAACATGCGATTTCACCTGTGATATGATTCAAGGCAGTCCGTGAGGCGACTGTTCATGGTCGCACAACCGGTTTTTATATTTCTTTTGACATTCTCACTTTATCTTCTGACTGACATCTGACTGACAGTAAACTAATGCGGATGTGCGTTGTGGTACAGTGGATATCGGCTCTCTTTTTTCCCAATTATCAGCCAGTTTCTCTGTTCCCAGGATTTTACAAGTACATAATAGTATTAAACAATACCACTAATGTCAGTTTCTCTCACTCCGTTGTATTAAACCAAGATATATATACCGACTTGGAAATAGGGTTACACATTTTTCATGGATTAGGAATTTAAAAAGCAGAGAACTCTTACGTATAAAATAAAAACATTGAAACCATCACTGCATGGGGTCCGCGTTTTGAAAGATGTGGAGACCATTGCGATGATGGTTAGCGTTTATCCCTGTTAGACTGTTATTACAGTCGCAACTTTGACCCCTATTTTCTGCTCTCCATAAGTGACATTGTTGCAGGGGAATTTATATAAAGTCATTAATTCAGTTATTTAGTTCTAATGCAATAGTAACTTTCAATACATCAATGTGACAAAGTAATTGCCCCTCCGTAAGCAAGTGATCTACTTTGTCGTAGTAATAGGATATCAGAAGGTATCACTGATCATTCGCCTTTGTTGTTGACAGCCGTTACTATATTAATTTTTTGTTTCATGTCTTCTGATCAGTAATAAACGTACGATAGGACAACAAGACCCAAGATAAATCTCTTGTTTCGTTCCTCACGATTCTGACAGTTGGTAGACTTTTATACGTTTTCGTCGTTAAAGCTAACCCAAATCTAAAACCATACGAAATGTTGACGTGTTCTAACCTCATTCGATTACATCCATCGATGACCTGTTACATATTGTAAATGTTAATATATTTCTATGGTCAGATTAGGTTGGTGAATAGTACAATCGAAATCTTAGATAATATTTAACACTCTTATAGGGTAAAACAAAAATCAAACTTGAACAGATTAAATTTAACGAGCTACTTGTTAAAGAAAGGCAAACTTATTATGGTTTGTTACTGACAGCAAACCGTTTGTACACGGAAAAGTAACGAATTCAGCTAATATACAAAGATAGAAAGGTGCGTAAGACAAGGATGCGTCTTTTCACCGGATCTGTTCAACTTGTACAGCGAGAATATTTTGAGGATCCTAGATTTTATGTCTAGATTCGTCATCGGAGACCACAATTTAAACAATCTAATGTACGCAGTATGCTGCGAATATCGTGGACCAAGCATGTGAGCAATGACGAGGTTTTGGAAATGATGGAAACGAAAAGGAAATTAATATTAAGCATCAGGAAGAGACAACTAAAGTTTCTGGGACATGCAATGAGGAAGGAGGGCTTGGAGAACCTGATACTAAAAAGGACAAAGAGACAGAGAAAAGCAGCGGATATCATATTTAAAAGGCCTGAGCAGGTGGATGACAGAACGGAAACTGAGACGTTACAGGAGAAAGCGTGCTAAGAGCCACTAGGGATAGGGAGACGTGGAAGGTCATGATCGCCTACGTCCTAAAAAGACAAGGTACATAAAAGAAGAAGAAGAAGAATGTACGCAGATGATACAGTCCTAATAGCAGACACAGAAAGGAAACTACAAGACTTCCTACAGAAGGTAGCTGAAGAGAGTGACAAGAAAGGACTACAAATAAACTGCAACAAAACCGAAAGCATGATCATCAGTAAAAAAGTCAGGGATACAATAATCAAGAAGGTACAAAAATTTAAATACATGGGAAGTGTTATAACAGAAGACGGAAAGTGCGACACAGGGATCCGAAGGTGAATTGGCATGGCGAAGAAGCATTCCAGAAGTTGAGTAAAGTATTAAGAAACAAGACAATTTAGCTAGAAACAAAGAAGAGAGTACTGGATTGCTACGTGATGTCTGTCCGTCAATATGGTAGTGAATGTTGGACAATATCATCAAAGATGAAGGAAAAAATTGAAGCAACTGAAATGTGGTTCTACAGAAGGATGCTGCGAATATCATGGATCGAGCTTGTGAGCAATGATGAGGTTTTGGAAATGATTGAAATAAAAAAAGAAATTAATACTGAGCATCAGGAAGAGACAGCTGATGTCCCTGAGACATGCAATGATGAAGAAGGGTTTGGAGAACCTGATACTAACAGGCCTGGTAAAGGGATAGAGAGAAAAAGAGAAAGCAGCGAATAACAAATTTGAAGGACGTAATCAGGTGGTTGATGGAATGATGGTTGCATGGTGTAACAGGAGAAGGCGTGCTAAGAGACACCAGGGATAGGGAGACGTGGAAAGCCATGATCGCCTAAGTCCTGAAGGGACAGGGCACATAAAAGAAAAAGCAGAAATCCAGTGTAAAATAAATATAGTCGTCACTTGTCATGGTAGAGAACTTACTTCACCGAGTTATCCCAAATGCAAAGCGTCTGGATTTCTAACTCCTCTAGATCCACCTTGGTAAGCTTAAAGAGGAAGCATCAGACAGAACGCAACCAAACCCGGAAGTCCCGTACGGCGGAATAGGCAAAGATCCATATAATCTAAAAGGTCAAATCGACGGAAGAGTAGCGCCGGTCAGGTTAACGTAACAAAGACGGACCTTGAAAGACCAAGCGTTCGACAGCCAAATACAACCAAATTTGCTTGATCTAACCTGTCTCATTCCTATTCGAGCCTGGTGGGAGATGCTCCTGACCAGGTTTATGTGCTTTGCCGTCACGCAGAGTTGATCACCAGAATTAAATTCACGCGAACGGCCCCGTCAAACTCTCTTTGATTTACAGTCATCTCCGCCATATTTGGGGAGAGAAAAGGAATATGGAGAGGGGATGTCGATTCCGATATAGGGATAGGAGCGGAAGTCGATATATGCAGCAGAGAAAAGTAGGTTTGATTAGCAACCAGTGTAGAAGACAGTGAACCCTGTATTAAAAATAAATTAATGTTTTAATAAAAGCTATCCAATCTTATTTGACGATCTATTTAGAGGTAGTGACGATAAAAAAATAAAAAAACAACCATCCGCCGAAATTCATAATCCATATGAGTTTCATAATTTTGCATAGATTGTGTCTATATTTTCTTTTGTTTACGCCTCGTGGATATCGTTAAGGTATGAGGATGAAACTTTTAAATACAGATATTTACATTAATTAATCACATTTGGAAATATTTGAATCAATTTCTTCGTCCCACAGCTACGGATTAAGTGATAGGACACAAGGGACTCTCTAACTGTAGCTTGCAACCAGTATAGAAAAATTACAACTCTGAATTCAATGTGGTCTTGGACAAGAACATAGTTGAACTGTAACTAAGGTCCACTCAGCGTGGCTGCCGTATAAATTACAGGCTGGTTATGTGGGTGTTGAAAAATCGTAAATGAGCCTGAGCCGTTCGTCGTGCTTGCAAGCGAGTAACTATACTGAAGGTTAAAAGTGACGGCCATTTGATTTGAACCTTCAAGTAAAAAGAGTCCTAATGAATATAACACATCCTTCTTTTTTTTTTTAATCATTTCACTACCCCAAGCAAGGCATTCCACTGCCTCTATTGCGCTTGGGGCTACATAGGGGGAGGTAAATAGGAAGAGTGGTTAGATATAGGAAATGTCATAAGGGGGGTGATAGTTAGTTGGGTGGGTGGGGAGAGTGTTTGAAAGAATGGAAGTTAGTGTGTTTGAAAGAATGGAAGTTAGTTTGTTAGGAGGTGTCTATTGAACTTACATTTAAACTCCTGGAGATTGTAGCCGTCGGGGAAGCAGTCATGTGGAAGAGAATTCCACAGTCGGGAAGTGCGAGAAAAGAAACTGTTGGAGTAGAAGTTGCCGCTGCATTTTATCGGTTTCACTGTAAAATGGTGGGATCTAATTGCTAATCTAGTATATCGTGCAAATTCGAACCTAGGGGACACCAGTGATCTAAGTTCATCGGAGCAGAAGCCGTGAAAGTATTTATAGAAGAGACACAGAGAAGCCACGTCGCGCCGGTGAGAGAGAGACTGCAGGCGGTCTGCTAAGTCGGTATCGATCACATTACAGACCCTCCGATGTACCTTGTCTAGAAGCCCAAGGAGAATAGCAGGCGCACCCGACCAGATATGGCAACAGTATTCAATGCACGGGCGGATGGTAGATTTATAAATATGCAGGATAGATTCAGACGGAAAAAACCTCCGGTCCCTGCACAGAGAACCGACTTTCATAGCAGCGGATTTAGTAATGGATTCCATATAGTCATTCCACTTGAGGTCCGCTGAGAATGTGAGACCAAGGAGGCGTAGTGTTTTACTCTCTGGGAGGCATACCTGGTCCATTTATAACCTGAAAATTGCAAGACATTAAATTTATTCATTTTTGTAGCGCTGAGAATCATGTAGTCGGGATCAATGAAGAAAATCAGGCATGTTTTAAAAAGGGGGATAATTCTGGTGAGTATTATAATGTTATGAAGTAAGACTTCCTCTCCTGTAAAAAAAAAAAAAAACGCGAAAGGCAAACCAATGTAGGTTACGGAGTATGGAGATTGAGACACCTGACGAACGACCTCAATATGTTTAATGTATCAACCAAAATGAGCTCAGTCAATCAGTTATACGTGATACACGCTAGGGTGATCATGTCTCTTTCGATCCATTACTGACTAGATAGAAAATTTTCCCGTCGTATGTTGCTCTTTCTTTTGCGGCCTACTGGTTGCCAACGAAGATCAGAGAAACCAATCTGTCGTGCTCTTCAAGTCAGTCAGTTAAGTGCCATACGTTATAAACTCTTAAACGATCATGTCTCTTTCGATCCTTCACTGTCTAGGCAGAAGAATTTTCGCAGTACGTTGCCATTTCAGTCTGCGGTAGGCTGGTTGTCAATCAAAGCTATACGTAAAACCCAATCTGTATTTTGATTTAACCCCTAGCTGGAGGGAGAAGATACAGCATTTCCAAAAATATTTGAGCGTAAATCAATGAAATGGATTCAAACGGAATTAAGACTCGGATCTACTGATTTTCCATTCCGAACCGACATTCATTAAACCACTACGCACAACCCAAGATGAGATAGTTGTTCCTAATAGACAAATACATGATGTTTCTCATCTCAATATTTTAGACAAAGAAATAATAGAATTCGCATATATTGCCGTAAATGTAGTTATTATATTTATTAAGAAACAAAACACGTCTTTTCGCGAGTTCTGATTGCAGACACGGCAAGAAGACTACAAGACCTCCTACAGATGGTAGCTGAAGAGAGTGTCAAGAAAGGACTACAAATAAACTGCAAGAAAACCGAATACATGTTCATCAGCAGAAAGAGCAACCTAAAATGCTATTGACAGGTGGGGGATACTAAAATCGTGCAGGTACAAAAATTTAAATACCTGGGAAGTGTTCTAACAGAAGACAGAAAGTGCGACGCAAAGATCCGAAGTCGAATTGGCATAGCGAAGGAAGCATTCCAGTAATTGAGTAAAGTATTAAGAAACAGGACAACTTTGCCAGAAACACAGAAGAGAGTACTGGATGGCTATGTGTTGTCATTTCTTCCATATGGCAGTGAATGCTGGACAATATCATCAAAGATGAAGGAAAAACTTTTAGCAACTGAAATGTGGTTCTACAGAAGGAGGCTGCTGATATCATTGTTCGAGCATGTGAGCAATGATGAGGAAATGACGAAATAAGAATTAATACTAAGCGTCAGGAAGAGACAGCTAAAGTTCCTGGGACATGCAATGAGTAAGGAGGTCTTGGAGAACCTGATGCTAACAGGCGAGATAAAGGGGGAAAAGAAACAGGTAAAAGCAGTGGATAATATATTTGAAGGACCTGATCAGGTGGATGACGGAACGATGTTTACGTGGTGTAACAGGAAACAGGAGAAAGCGTGCTAAGAGCCACCAGGAATAGGGAGATGTGAAAAGCCATGATCTCCTAGGTCCTGAAAGGACTGGGCACATAGAAGAAGAGGATGGTACTGATTGCAAAAATGACCTTATATTTTCATGGTTAGCTACCGCTTTTTGCTGTTCTGAAATTGCTCATTAAAAAATCAATTTACGATTTTCCCTGATCGCAACATTTAGTTAATAAAGGCCATTGAAAACAATTTTTAGTTCAGCCAAGTAATTTATGCCAGTTATCTGAAATGAAATATTTTAATAAAGAAGTACGAATTTTTTACAATTCGTTGTCAAAATTCAAATACACTTTATCAGTAATACGCTAATATAAATATTAAGCTTCTTTTTTTACATTTTCTGTGTTTAAATTAATGTTTCGGACGAGGTCATGTACGGTTCGCCTCTAAATGGAAAAGTGGCTCTGACTGTCACCAATCAGAAGCATTTGCAAGGTTTCGTACCAGGCCTAAAGGTAATTTTCCAATGTCTGAAAGCGCTTATCGAGGGTGGGCCAGAAACTGATCATCTCTGGTCGGGTCGGCGCGGTGAAGGAAGTATGATGTTGAAAGACCCGAAACCCCTCCCCCTAGTGATCCTCGCGATGACATCACTGACGACACCCTCTAGCGCCCCCATTACGGTGCGTATGTTTGAAATTTTTCACATAGTCATCTACATAAATTTCCAGATAACTGCGGCGATGTGAGTGATGAGCAAGGAGAACGATTCCATCAGAATATAAAAACAATTGAAGAGCACTACCAGGGACGATGACTTGTGCTGGAGTATCAAAAGAGACTTAAATAACATTGAACATGAGAGACAATTAAAAAAAGAGAAAACATTTACCACAGTTCTTATGTTCACGAATGTATTATTTCTGCTCTTAGCTTATGAAATGATTTGATGAAAATAATTGTTGGTCTTCGTATATTCAATCGTGTCATCTTTAAACACTAAGAGTCTGATTGTTACCGAAGAAATAGTATTTCTCAATAAGCAGACCAATATTTGTTGGTTTGAATACGAATTGAGCGGTTTCTAGGATTTTACTTTGAGAAATATTTCCATAAGTCAATATCATCTATACAAAAAACAAATTAAAATGTTTTTCTTTTCCAAATATGAGATATTTTATGTACAGCAAAAACGGTAGCTAACCAAAAAATTTATGGTCATTTTTATATTCAGCTCCCATAAATTTGCTAAAACTTATGTTTGTTGTCGCGACACTATTTTAAAATTTTTAATAATTGTAATGTGATATATAGAACATAGAAACTGTTAGTGATATTAAAAAGGAACCATTACAGGGTACTATCTAAACATTTTGAAATTACAATAAAATAGTTCGATTTGTTAAGTTACATTTTTTGGCATGAGATTCGCCGGTGGACATTCTTTTATATAAATGACTCTCTCAGGAATCACTTTCTTTTTGTATTTTCTGTAAATAGTTTCTTGGTAATTGTACTGATGAACTTTCCTCTCATCGTAAACGGTAGATGAGCATTGAACCTCTGTTTTGGTGAAAAGGGTTGACTTGGAGTGGCATTTTGTTGCAAAATAGTTATCAGGATATTGGGGAAACTGTGTTGAACATTATCGACTCCACCCAAAATAGGGTAGTTCAGGTTTCTTTTACCCTTAGTTTCTTCCATCAAGTGAATTTAGCTGTGAGATATAAGCTCATTGGCCTCGTTTATTGTAGCCATATTTCCCTATTTACTTTTGTTAATTTTAAAGATAAAAATAGATTTATCTAAAATTAGAAAATTCAATTATTCTTGTCAGGAAAATAACCAAAATTGGCTGAATCCGCGTAAAAGAATCATAGACATCTGACAAATTGCTGACCCAAGGTCAAAATTGGACTGTGAGAATTTCCTGTCTTGGGCTACCGAGCTTTTGGGACGAACAGACAAGCGATAAGAAAGAGTAAGTTTTCTCCCCCGCCATCAGTCAAGAGACCGGAGACTCAGTCGAAATGAATAACTGATATTATTTTTATTTAGAGCTTGTAAGAATTATACAGAGAGGGAAAATTGAACACCAATAACTATCTTCAACCGCCCCGGTTTTGTGCCTTTTCAATAAAACCGAGGTGGAAAACGAAATTAGCTGATTTGGGGATCGTGATTTGATTAAGACTGTCGAAATAAAATCGGTGTGCTGCTAGAGATGACCCAGTAAACCTAGTCTCCGATAACATTATTACTGTATGTATTATTGAAATACCAGACAACTGACTTGTTTATAATTGTGTGTGTATATATATATATATATAAACTACACCTGTGATCTTCCAGTGTTCTACTGATTATATTTCATTTGCCAACTATCAGCTACCGCGGATCGCGTAAATCTGGTTTTGAATATATAATCGACCTTTACGTGTCAGCCTAACCTCGCCAGGTGATAGCGGGCAATCCTACTTTGATCAGGCGAGATCTACCAAACAACGTGGGGGGACTGGCTATGGGATCAGGAAAGATTGGGCAAGGTACACCTAGGGATCGTGTTATATTATTACTGTACCAGCTTTCTTTAGTTCAATTCCCCCGCCTCTTCACTGTTTGGTGTCAGTGAAGTTATTTTTCTGGTAGATGCGGGGTGTTTTTCGTTATTTGAGTGTGTATTTAGGATTATTTTTTTGTCTGGGTGAGTGTGTGTTTAGATGAGGGTTTGGGTGACTGATTGCTATTAATTATTTTAATCCCGCATTAAATTCGTTCACTTAATAGATTTTTCTGCCAAAATTAAGGATTGAAATGTACTTTGTTTATTTCCTTCTATATAAATTTTATTCATTGTAAATATTCATTAGGTTTTCATTTTTAAATATTCATACAATTATCCTTTTCCCCAGACAAATTGTACATATGGGAACTAGTTTGTACTACATAGAGTCATTGAGGTATTATAGTGTCCGAATTGATAATGGTAAGTAAGAATGTGTTGTTCTGGTGCCAGGATTACTGTTCGACATTTGAGTTAGTAATCATGGTTAGCAAAGTTTAAGAAAAGACAGATTTAAGACGAGGCTTTCACTGTCCCCCACTTTTTTATAGCGTCATATTTTTTGTATAATTCAAAATAAATCTTACTTTCTTCTAATGCTGCTAAGAGTTTATGAATTGAAGTGCAAAACTTGATTGGACGTAAGGTCTCATGATTTCACACTTGAAAGGTTCGATCTGATGTGAGTTCTATGCAAACAGTTTATTCTCTCGGAATTGTGGAATTCACTTTTCGAGTTTCCTGATTTCCAGTCAATTTTGATTTTCAGATATTTAAATGAATATCAATCATTACATTATGTCTTCTTAATTTCGGTTCTTTTAGTATTCTAGATGGTTAATAATTGTTTTTCTCATATTCTCTACACACTGTAACAGCTAGAGTGTTAGTGGCTTTATTTCATTGCTTGGGGTGAAATGATAAAAAAAAGTATCTGGTTTTGTATCAGTCTATCTTTCTTTCATGGATATGTCAGAAAGACACTCAAAAATTTGGAAAGCCTCTCGGATAAGATGAAGGTAGGCAGGAAATATAAATTTCAACATCGTCTGGAAGCAAAGAGCGAAAGAAATAACACTTCCGAATACTTCGTCGTCTGTGTTTCTGCGAGAAGAAAAATTAAATAGAACATTAACGGCAAATAACCGATGGAAGATTTATTGAGAGTTTCTGCGAGGCATGAAATGCGAGCAAGCGAAGTGGCAATTTAGAAAATGATTTTGAAAGCAGGAATGATGAATTAGAGGCCATTGTCATCAGCTAGAACGCTAAATATATATTTATTTTATTTTACGTATGCAATCAGTTTTCTTGTCAATAATCAACTTCGCAATCTAAATTCCAATACTTTACGGTTTATCGACCAAAACGTATTCTTATATAACCTATTCTGTCAGCCGTAGAAGCATTATAAAGCCAAACTGTCTTATAGATAAAAAAAAACTCTTTTTCAATGGTATTTTGGTCTCAGGGGAAGAAATTATGAATACAAGTTTTCAATTTAAGAACAGTCCTTTTTATTTCTTTCAGTTAAACCCACATCTTAAAGGCCGTTGTCATTGTGTTTTTTTATTATTTTACTTTATTTTAATTCTGTTTTATTTATCTATTTATTTTTTGGGTGTGTGGGGAGTCCTTTTGACAATAATAACAAAGATATTTTCATAGAAGCAACAAAAATTTGCGAAAAAAAAAACGAAGAAAAATATTGACCTGGTATAAGTCATCACGACTCAGTTCATTTCCTCGCTTATTTAACGCAAGAGATCGGACAGTTATGGGGAGACCCCGTTGTGAGCTTACACCACATGCATGGACGCATTTGCTGACAAAGTCGAAAAGCTGGGCGGAAAGAGAAAAATCTAGAGGATAATAAAATTGAAAGAAACAGAAATGATTCCATTTAAGCGTAAGAGATGTCTTCAGAAATTTACTTTTGTTGTCCATGAGTCGAGATGACGTTCGGCCAAAAGCGTTATTCAAAAGGAGGAAAAAAAAAGGAATGAAAAGGAAAGAAAAACAAAACTGACAATATGAAGAAATACTAAAAAAAAAAAGATGAACATGATACGTAAAGAGGTTTTATTCTCATCGCTTATTTGTGGTTGCGACAAAATCTTTTTATTGTAATTCTTCCTTCAGTCGTTTTCTCTTCTTTTAGTGAAGACTGGCATCGAGAAAGATTAACTGCAAATATATTATCTTCAACCGTTCAGCTCAGTGATGTCACTGGTGACATCAACCACTTTCTTACAAAGAAACGTTTGTGATCCATTGACCAAGCAGTCAATACTATTGTCGGTTTAAATTTATAAAAATCTTTCTCTTAAAACAATTTTTCCGGAAAATAGGTTTCTCAAATCGACTAAAAGATATCGCACTTCCCCTTATTGATGCGGGGTTTCTTTTATTTGAAGTAGTGTGGAGTGTCAACATATTGATTATGGTAATTTCTATTTCCCAATTTTATGTTATATCCATTTTAGTTGTCGCTGCTGTTGACTATACTCAAGTGATAGGACTTTTGTTATTTGGTACGTATCTTTGAGATTCCGTAGAGTCAGTTCATGAGTTTCAGAATAATTTTCTATGCCAAGATTCACAGGCTTCACACGCTGAAAGACATGTTTTGTAGAAGTAGGGAGATGGTTATTGTTTTTTGAATTGTCCTTGTGTGAATCATAATCAAACTTCCTACAACTTACAAGTTTTATCCAGAATTATCAGGTTATCAGCAGATGTAATTGTGGAAGAATAAAAGTATACCTTTTGTATGTTTAAATAGAAATTGATTAATAGAAAATAATAACATGAGTTGGTAGAAATTAATGTTCAATGAGAAACAGTATTGGGAAGTTAAGGGAACCAAGATTTCGTAGTAGTAACTTGTGTGGATATAGGCAGGAACGTATGTATGTATGTATGTATGTATGTATGTATGTATTTATCTATGTATGAGCTTTATCTTTGGGTAGGAATATCTTTGAAGTATTCGCTCAGTCTTAAACGATATCTTGCGGTTATCAAGTATAAGAAAAGGTAGACGGATGAACGATGAAGTGGAAAAAAATGAGAGAGAAAGAGAGTGGTGATAATGATCGCTCGACGTTTATCAAGAGACGTGTTATTTAAGCTCGTATTCTCTCTGACGACAGTCGAATTTGCTCTGTCTTATATTTCGTTTGTGGAGCTCGAAAAGGTCATTTTGGGAATTCACTCCTGGATGTGTTTCTGGCCTTTCTATTAAACGACAAACAAACTTCATGTCGGCTCGTGAAAATGATCCGTAAAATAATTTGTTTCTGATAATAGAAGCTTATTTCTATTTTGTTTTTAAATGTTTCCTAGTTTTCTATTGGCCGAAAAGTATTCGCATTGAGGTGTGAATTTTAAGGAGTTTTGTTTTGGATTCGATTTTACATGTATGTTAAGCAAGGTTTTGTAAATTCAAGTAAATTCGAATGAGTCAAGCTTAGCATTTGAATTTTAAATGTAGATCTTGTTTTGTTCACTGCAGTTTAACTTTTGATCCGAAAAATTATTTGAATACAGCGAAGTGCTGGGATTATTCGGAACGGATGTCGTGCCATGAATAGCATTTCTATAAAAGTCTCCATCTGATGAGGCAATTTAACTTCATGTCTTGGATTGTTAAACTAATGTTTTTTTTTTAATTTTTTGCCGCAGTTTTTGCTGTTGGGCAAAACTATCTCTAGCGCAGCCTACTCGATTTTTTATGTCGAATATCAAATTTGTTATAACTGGTCGATACAGAATTGTATTTGAAGTGTTTAGTTGTTGTGGATTTTCGTCGCCAATTTGTTGTGGAATTGTGTCGAAACTTCGCCGCAAATTTGTAGTGACCGGTTTGTGCCGAATGTAAGACACGGAACACAAGAGGTAGGTTCAAAACAGTGTGTTAGTATAACAAGAAACAAAATATTCAAGGGAAGCGTTAATAATAACTATAAATAAGGACGTCCGAAGGTATTATTACGCTGCTTATTGCCTGACTTGTAACTGTCGTTAACTGCCTTGTTCACTGCTGTTAATTGCCCTTCCTTAACTGCTCTTGTCTACTGTCACGCAGGTAACTAGATATAACAAGAGGAAGCGTCTATTTAAAGTAGGAAGGCACTATAACAATAAACTTATAGAGATGCAAGAATATATATATATATAAGATTTTTGGTAGTACGAAATTTTATTATGCCAAGGAATAAGCGGAATTTTAATAACATACTAAATACTAAGAACTAAAAGAAACTACCTATTTCGATCCAGATCTCTTCAGGTTAGAAAATTCTTATGAGAGGGAAGAAGAAAAAATATCATGCGATCCTATGTTTTTGAATCAGCAATTTATATAAGCTGTATGGAATGTGTAGTGAATTTATGAAAGAGCAGAGACTGGGACGAAATGGAAGTAGGGCAAACGTAGCTTAGATCTAGAAAGTATGGAAAGCGTAAGTGAGCAAAATGTCCGTCCTGAAGGATGTCAAGAATAAGGAAAAATATATTAGAATTTAATACCAAGATGTCACTTTTATTGCGCTTTATTAATGTTTTCAGAAGATTCAAAGCTGCTGCCATCATTGTTGTGGACCTTCGTCGCTAATTTACTGTGGAGTTGTGGCGAAACTTCACCGCAAAATTGTAGTGACCGGTTTGTGCCGGATGTAAGACACGGAACACAAGAGGTAGGTTCAAAACAGTATGTTAATATAACAAGAAACAAGATATTCAAAGTAAGTGTTAATCACAAGTAATATAGAAATAAGTAAGTCCGAAGGTGTTATGACGCTGCTTATTGCCTGACTAGTAACCGTCGTTAACTACACCCAGTTAACTACTCCTTTGGAAGTCACGCAGGTAATTTATATTTAACAAGAGGAAGAGTTCATTCCTCGTAGGAGAGCACCATAAGATTAGTATTTACTAAATCTACATCGTAAAAGAAAAGAAGAAACTTCTTTGTCTGTAAGCAAATGTCAAATGCCGGGTCATTATATTCTTGCTGTCAATGTTTCGAGAACGAAAATTAAAAATTCTCAAAAACTATACAAAAAATAAATAAATAACAATAATCATCATCATCATCAATATCATCATCCGACATTCCAATTTTCCCGTCATATAAGTCGAACTATTTCAAAAAAATCACCAAAAATCACCAAAAATCATTATGCCTGTAATAAGCTGCTTGTTTAATTCCAACTATCAGACGAATACTCAAAATGTCATTATTGACTCTTAAGTCCACTTATCACACGGAACGTGATATTTTTTATTATGATAATCATAATATAAGCAAACATTTGACATTCAAGTATCGAACAGCCAGTGCGACTGACGGTTGAAATTTACAAAGATAGAATAAAGGATACACCAAAGAATCTCTTTGGTTTTAGGCAACAAAGAAAGAAAGAAAGAAAGAAAGAAAGAAGAAAGGGAAATGGACATTAGAAATGATAAAATACCATTCTTCAGTAATTTCGAAAGCATTACAAAATTTGTGACTTTTCATTTGTAACATCTTACTTATCTAAATAATGGCCTGCATCCATACTTATAATTATTGGTGTAATATTTTGTTCCAGTTATTAACCTAAAATATTCAACTATGCAAAGAAGGCTTGACAATTCGCATTTTAGAATTGTAGTTATGACAATGAACTCATTGCATCATTAATTTAAGAATTAAGATTCATTAATAAATTCAAATAAGAGGGTCGGAAATTCTTCAGTTATATTTAATAATAATAATAATAATAATAATAATAATAATAATAATAATAATAATAAGGAGAAAACTTGTCTATTAATTGATATGGCTTGTCCAGCGGATTGTAACATAGCAATCAAGGAATTTGAAAAACTGTCAAAATATAAAGACCTGGAAATTGAAATAGAAAAAATGTGGAAATTGAAAACAAGAGTTGTGCCAGTGATAGTAGGTGCACTTGGAATGATAAAAAATGGAACAAAACAACACATTGAAAAAATCCCTGGAAACCCCAGCTTAAGAGACATACAAAAAATTGTCTTATTAAGTACAGCTCACACACTAAGGAAAACTTTATCTGTGTAATGCTGAGGGGATGATAGGGAAGATAGAAAAACATGAAATGTAGCCATAACAACACGCCACTACCTGCCTTAGGTCTCCCCGCAGACTTGGTTGGTAGTGAGACCAAAGCAGAAATCGAAATATGATGAAAAATGACATAATAATAATAATAATAATAATCATAATAATAATAATAATAACAGCAAGAGTAGTCAAAGACCGCACAACTCCACCAAGGCATTGACAACAGATTATTAAAAGGAGAAGAACTGTAATGAACTTGACTGCTCTCAAGACGGAAAATACGAAATAAATTTAAAATGGAAAAATTAAATTAAAAATTCGGCAGTAAAAATTGTGAAAGGGTTTATTTTACTTTTAATATCACAAAGTTGTATTTTGACTCATTTTTTGTGTGTGCATTTTATTTATTTATTTTTTCTTTTGGATAATAAATATAATATTCGTATTGTAAATAATAATATTTTCGTTGAAAAAATAGTGCGTTACAAAAATTTAATGGCGTAAAACAATGTAGGGGGTCAATTTAGTATTTGGTATGTGAAACTTACGAAAAAATATTAGTAAAAAAAAAAAATGTGGACAAAAAAAAAAAGAAAAAAAAAAAAAAAAAAAAAAAAAAAAAAAAAAAAAAAAAAAAAAAAAAGAAAACAGAAATTCTTCCCGGACTGGATTGAACCCAAAATCTTATCAGTTCGTGCTAGTCACGAGGCCAGTCATCACTGGGAGTTTCACTTAAATCCACTCAGTGTGTTTTCAGATATCGTGACCAAGACCAGACAAGACAAAAAGAGAAAATCGACTACATACAATACTTCCGCCTTGAAGCGGAGCTTTGAATAAATGTCCTAAAGCTACAGTTTTACGTGGATCAATACAAGAAACATCCTCAATTAGCCTAGACCCTG
This sequence comes from Ascarosepion bandense, assembly GCA_037127315.1. Classification (NCBI taxonomy): domain Eukaryota; kingdom Metazoa; phylum Mollusca; class Cephalopoda; order Sepiida; family Sepiidae; genus Ascarosepion; species Ascarosepion bandense. The sequence continues at coordinate 2,641,065 of JBBBDQ010001464.1, read as the reverse complement.
CTGTAACAATAAAAGAATTGAAACCAGAAGAAGCTTATAAATACCTAGGTGTAAATGAGAGCGAAAACATTCACCATAAAAAAATGAAAGAAATAGTGCGTAAAGAGTACTATAGAAGGCTACGAATGATATTAAAAACTGAATTAAATTCGCAGAACAAAGTTATGGCCATTAATAGCCTTGCAATCCCAGTTGTCCAATATAGCTTTAACATCTTAAACTGGACTCTAAACGACATCAGGCGAATGGATGCCAAAACAAGAAAGCTTCTTTCTAAGCATAAGATGCATCATCCAAAGGCTGATGTAGATCGTCTATACATACCCCGTAAAGAAGGTGGAAGAGGTCTTATTCAGCTGGAATTGTCATACAAGACAACAACTATTGGCTTACTAACATACATAGAAACAACAAAGGATTGGATGTTACAATTAGTAACGCAACATGAAGAAAGAAAGAAAAAATATTCAATAATAAAAGAAGGCAGTAAATTCAAACAAGATTTACAGTTAGTAGATTCTGTAGAAAAGCAAAACAGAAGCCAAGAACCAACTATTGCGGCAAAAAATATGAAAATGAAAGCCAACGATAAAGCTCTTGAACAGATGAAACAGCGCTGGCAAGACAAACCTCTGCATGGCCAATATGCAGTACGTGCCAATAAATCCAATGTTGACAAAGTTAATACTCATCGATGGTTACGTGCATCTGGATTAAAGTCTGAAACTGAAGGATTTATACTTGCAGCACAAGACCAAAGTCTTTTCACGAGAAACTTTCAGGCAAATATTATGCATAATAATATGGATCCAAAATGCAGGTTTTGTGATAAACACCAAGAAACAATAGACCACCTAATCTCAGGCTGTTCTGTGCTTGCCCCAAATGAATATAAAAATCGCCACGATAGAGTTGGGCAATATTTACATTGGGCAATATGCAAACATTATGGAAAAGCTGTAGGCAAACACTGGTATGAACATCACCCAGCACCGGTTACAGAAATAGAAGATGTAACTATTCTATGGGATTACACCATCTACACAGACAGAAAAATTGAAGCAAACAGGCCAGACATTATTGTTAAAAACCAGAAGGAGAAAACTTGTCTATTAATTGATATGGCTTGTCCAGCGGATTGTAACATAGCAATCAAGGAATTTGAAAAACTGTCAAAATATAAAGACCTGGAAATTGAAATAGAAAAAATGTGGAAATTGAAAACAAGAGTTGTGCCAGTGATAGTAGGTGCACTTGGAATGATAAAAAAATGGAACAAAACAACACATTGAAAGAATCCCTGGAAACCCCAGCTTAAGAGACATACAAAAAATTGTCTTATTAAGTACAGCCCACACACTAAGGAAAACTTTATCTATGTAATGCTGAGGATGATAGGGAAGATAGAAAAACATGAAATGTAGCCATAACAACACGCCACTACCTGCCTTAGGTCTCCCCGCAGACTTGGTTGGTAGTGAGACCAAAGCAGAAATCGAAATATGATGGAAAATGACATAATAATAATATTATGGACGTTCGTTATGGTGCAGTTGATATAGGCTCGGAGATATCGGGGAGACGAGTTCGAATTCCAGTTTAATTCCTTGCATTCACTTACGCGCAAATATCCTTGCGAAAGATATTAATCCGTCTTTTCCCTTCAGTTATGGGTTAAATAATAGAACAGATTGGGTTCTATAGACTTGACTGGCAACCAGTCTACCGCAGAAAGCAATGGCAACCTACTGCTGGATAATCTTCTGCCCAGTCAGTCATGTCTCTTTCGAGACATGATTGCCGAAGTCGTCTATCACGTATGGCACTTAACTGACTGACTGAATATAATAATTGGAAACATGATTAAGGATTGTACTGGGCATAAAATTGGGAATCAGTTTGTTTTGTTTTGAAGTAATAAACCGATCCCCCACTAATTACTACTTATTAATATAATACACCTTTTTCCCATATGCATATGAGTCAAATAATAGGACAGATTGGGTTCTATAGCCTAGGCTGGCAATCAGTCTACCGCAGAAAGCAATGGCAACCTACTGCGGGATAATCTTCTGCCCAGTCAGTCATGTCTCTTTCGAGACATGATCGCCCAAGCGTCTATCACTTGTGGCACTTAAATGACTGAATATTATTACATTATAATCATCCCAAAATATATCCTCACTCGTTAAATGACCAATAAATATAGTGTTTATTGACTTGCAAATAAAAATAATGGTTAGAATTAAGAAGTATTAACGTGTATTGATTTACAAAGAAGATTAACGATTTGAATAAATCTTGAATGAAATTAAATACATATTTAAAAACATTCAATCACCAGCCAAATTCAAAAAGTGAGTAAATTTCGTTCATACAGATATATAATATGCTTTTAGGTAACAAAGCAAAAAAAAAACAATATTCATCAGATGATTATCAGGTTATCGTGGATAGCAGTTTACATATAACGTCCCTTTAAAACAATTCTAATTTTCATTGCAGGGATTTAAAAACGCCAGAATTTACTCAGATTATATAGACTGTATTAAACACTTCCATATGATCTAAATGTTCTGATTTCCCCACTAAATATTAACACTTTAATAAGAAAACCGATTGTTTTCTGTATTCAAACGTAAATCATTGTTAACAAATCAGCTGAACATTGCTTGATGACAAAATGAAAAAAAAAAAATATAAAAAAAAATTTCTGCGTCGCAATGTAAATTAAATTAATATTTAATAAAAAAAAATTAATTATAATTACATTATTATAATAATAATTATATATATATATATATATATATATATATATATATATAAACTTATTTATAAATGAAACTTTGTGTGTGTGTGTGTGTGTGTGTGTGTGTTCATTACCTACAGACTCCGAAACGGCTAAACCGATTTTCTTGAAAATTGACACTGTTGTGCTATAAGTGTCTGCGAGTGTTCTTAGCTAGGTTTTGTGTTGAGGTACCCCCGATAAATATTGAAAATCGATAATCGAAAAAATCGGGTTATAGAAGGCGTGGTCCGATTTTAATGAAATTTGATACACTCATAGACAAAGACATAAGAAACGATATTCAGAAGTTTCAAGGTTACAGTTCTTACAATAGTGCAGAAAATTTGATATCGATACCAGGAAATCAAAATTTGACTTACTTCGATTCATTTTTCTTTCGGGCTACGGTTTCGCTTTAACTGGAAACAACTATTGCTTTTCAGTCTTTCGTGCCAAAGTCAAAAGAGTCCAAGCTCCAGGACCATCGATCAGTTTTAAAGCTTTCATTATACCCGAGCAACGCCGAGATATACTGCTAGTTATATATATATATATATATATATATATATATATATATATATATATGTGTGTGTGTGTGTGTGTGTGTGTGTGTGTGTGTGTGTGTGTGCGCGTGCATGCGTGCATGTACGTATATATAACATTTTTTTTATAATTCCTTAACCCCAAGCAAGGCAAGACGGTCAGTGGGGCGCGGAGGTTTACAGTGAGAGGCAAACAAGGTCTAGTGGTTGTCGAAGAAATGATAAGAGGTGG
>JBBBDQ010001464.1:2437500-2632500 GCA_037127315.1 Ascarosepion bandense | reverse complement strand
TTAGAACAAAAAAAAAATATCTATATTCTCTTTAAAAAAATACAAAAAAAAAGGAAGATGTAAGAATGCTGAAAAATTATTTAAAATTAATGAAGTCTTACTTGCTTGCAGTATTGAATGAAAGCTCTTTAACAGAAAGGTTACTATATATATATATATATATATATATATATTGTGCGTGTATTTTGGCAGCATTTTTTCATTAATGCAGGTTTCATTGAATAAGATAGACAAGTTTTGTCTATTAATTTTGTGTAGGATCCGTTCGTACCGTCTGATATACTTGATGGTGATATCGTTGAAAGACAACAAAAAATCACAATAATTGTTGATTTTTTTATCGGGTCTAAGCTTTTGGCTCACATAAGCCATTATCGAAGAATAAATATTAACACACAGTAAACATAGAACATTTAAGTTATTAACAATAAAGAGAATTAAATTGAAGATACAAGTCCATCCCTACCATGGCGGATGGCCGAAAACAGTGACAAAATGGTGGCGTTGTGGTCCCTGATCCGATTACAGGCATTTGAGTACATTATTGGAAATATCAAAATTGATTGTATTCAAACCAGGTTTAAGTTGTTTAGTGTAGACTGCTTCCAGGATTTTGAGTTTCTGTTCATTATTTTCTTGTCTAAGTATGTATGTGTTATCAACGAGCGTTTTTCTCAGAGGTGTGCGTTGATAACCGTGTTGTTTTAAATGTCAGAATATATTTGAATTGTCAAATATATACATATATTTTTTTTTAAAATTATTTCACCCCAAGCAAGGCATTTTACTGCCACTATTGTGCATCTAGAATTAAGACAGACACATTATTCCATAGTTAAGCGAAAGTATAGGCCCATTTCAGGCGAAACTTCAACAGGTTTCGTCTTTATCTTCTGTACAATAAAGACGAAAGCTGATGAAGTTTCGCCTGAAATAGGCCTATACTTCAACTTCACCATGGAATAATGAGTCTGTCTTAACTTTTTCATATATTTCTTCTATATGTATTTATATACTTATATATTTAGAGCTCTCCTAGAGAGTTATCCTACCGTATTATGTACAGGAAACTCCTTTGGATTCTTCTATTTCTACACCGCTTGTTTATATATATATATATATATATATATAATCGTATAAACCCGAGTAAGGCGGTAATGCCACTGATGTGCAGGGGGCTACACAAGAGTAAAAAGATTAAGTAGAAGAGAGTAAAGAGGAAGACAAACCAGTTAGAAAGGAGCAAGAGAAGGATGGGAATACAGGTGTGATGATAGTTGCAAAGGTGGAGAGAAAGGAAAGGGGTGGTGAAAGAACTAGAGTCAAGTGGTTAATAGATGTGTATTGACATTGCATTTAAATTCCTGGATGTTGTAGCCTACTTGGCTCTTGATCTCATCATATCTCATATATACATACATACATATATACATATATATATATATATATATATATATATATATATATATATATCTGTGTGTATGTGTGTGTGCGAGTGTGTGTGTGTATATATATATATATATATATATATATATATAGTCCTCCGCAGACAGATCTGTTTCACTGTATCACAGCTCATCAGCACGGTTAGGTTCCGATTGATTGAAACCCGACCGAAGAGGCGTTGATCAGCGATTGTACCCCAGGGCCATGTGCGCTCGGTAGAAGAAGACGGACTTTTAGCGTGTATATTATCATTATACACGCCCAATAGCCAGAGTGCACTAATTCATTAGTGAATGAGCGATACGTACATGCCAGGGTAGCTACTGTTTTTCGAAGTCTACCATTCTTCCAGAGTGCTCAGTCAGGGTGTGCGAGCGTATATATATATATATATATATATATATATATAAATATCACATTAGAAAATGGGTAAAATCTAAATGATATAACATGCATATAATCAACAATTTTTTAAAGAAAATAATGACTGACGAACTATCAAAATAAAGTAAATTTAAACATAAATTTATTTATAATTTTTTTTTCTTTTTATAAAAAAAACTTTACAACAAAGAAATAGATATTAGGAAGATGGTATAAGAATAGCAGAAAGTAAATCAGAAAAAACCAAGAACAAAAATGTTATTTATAAATCAAAGATTTCGAGAAAATTACAACTAGGAGAACAAAAATGATAAGAAAGTGAAAAGGACAGCCTTCGTACTAAATGGGCATTTTACATCAAAGACAATAAAAGTAAAGGACAAAAGGAAAAAAGGTTAAAAGCAGGTTGACATCTTGACCTTTAAGGAGGGAAAAGAAGAAAGGAGAAAAGTATAATGAGGGAAGGGAAATTGGGAAAAAAGTAAGAGAAAAAGTGAGTTAGTATGTATTCTTTGGAGCCAAATACCAAAATGAATCTTCGGTCTGATTAGTTAAGAGAAACACACATGTAAATTTCATATATTCTCACATACATACACAGCAAACCAAAGGTTTTTGTTATTTAAATGTAAATCATCGGTACAACCAACGCCAAACATTGCCTAATGAAGAAAATCTATTTCGAAACATAGAAATTTCCTTGTCTCAATGTACAATTAATTTATAAATATATAATTATATTAAGCTCTATAATATTTATTATATTGAACCAGTCAGTCAATTAAGTGCCATACGTGATACACGTTTGGGCGATCATGTCTCGAAAGAGACATGACTGACTGGGCAGAAGATTATCCCGCAGTAGGTTGAGAGTACTTTCTGCGGTAGACTGGTTGCCGACCAAGGCTATAGAACCCAATCTATCCTGTTATTTAACCCATAACTGAAAGGAATAGACGGAGTAATACCTTTCCCAAGATTATTTGCGCGTAAGTGAATACAATGAATTCAGCTGGAATTCGAACTCGGCTCCCCGATTTCTCGTTCCGAGCCGATATCCAATGCACCACAAAAATGCCGGGGCACTCAAAATAATAAAACCTTGAATCCTCTTCACCTATATATATATATATATATATATATATATATATATATATATATATATATATATATAAAGTAGATTTCATCATGTAGAACTTAGGATCCTTTCAGCTAACACATTATGAAAGGTGCTCGTTGGCATTAATATTAATGATAGATAGGACACGAAAATTACTTACAGAAGGGAAAGTTGGAACACGTTTAAAAGTATAATTTTAATCAAGACAATATTAAAATGTAAGTGGGTGTAAACACAGTTCCAAAAGAGTAGTAAAATAGAAAAAGAATAACTCAGAATCCCCCCCAACAATCGTAAGGACCAGATGAAACGTCTTTCTGTCTGCATCGACTAAGCTGATGGATCTTCAAATACATAAACAGCTCACAAAACGCATAAATGATGGGCCGAGCGGGCATTGTTCAAGACAGAAAACCTAGTTTCATCATACCTAGAGATACAGTCATGATTTTTAAGTAAATGATGTCCAATGGCCGATTCTTAAACAGCCTAAGTTGTTCTTAAAGAACGTCTAGGACTACCCGAATATCTAAACTTATTTATAAATGGAACTTTGTGTGTGTGCCCGTTACCTATAGACTCCGAAACGGCTGAACCGATTTTCTTGAAAATTTGCAAAGTTGTACTGCGAGTATTCTTAGCTGGGTTTTGTGTCGAAGTACCCCCGATAAATATCGAAAATCGAATAAATCGGGTTATAGAAGGAGTGGTCCAATTTTAGTAAAATTTGAGACACACATAGACAAAGACATAAGAAACGATATTCAGAAGTTTCAAGGTTGCAGTTCTTAAAATAGTGCAGAAAATCGATAATATATATAAAAGACAAGATGTTTGTGCGTGTGTCTGTTTATCTGCCGGTATATCTGTATTTGTTTCAGCCTTTTTTTTTTACTTTTTGCTTCGGCTTTGGCTCTAAGTAGGTATAATTGTAGTTCTTATCTCAGCCATGATACCATTTATTCAGAGGACGTATTTAGCCTTCAAAATTCAGTTTACGACGAAAAAAACTTATTTGATATCGATACCAGGAAATCAAAATTTGACTTACATCCATTCATTTTTCTTTCAGTCTACGGTTTCGCTTTAACTGGAAACAACTATTGATGTTTTAGTCTTTCGTGCCAACGCCCAAAGAGTCTGATCTCCAGGACCATGGATTAGTTTTAATGCTTTCATTACACCCGAGCAACGCCGAGCTATATTGCTTGTATACAAACAAGTACAAAAACTTCGAAGTTATGTTGTTCTCCCTCGTCCGGGATAGTTTTAAAATTATCATAACATCATAACGCTGTTCTTACGAAACTCAGTATTAGGGATGAACCTGATAAATTAAAGTGACAAAAGATTTTTTTCTTATCAACGCTCTATCTCCAGTTCGATATGGAACATTTACGATAAAAAACAGCTTGGCAAAATATATTTTATCACTAAAACCACTGAAAAAACAACAACAAAACTAAACATTAATCACTATATATATAGTCCTTCCTTAGCAATATCTTTAGAAAATACTTAGCACCAGTTTACATAAACAAAAAAAAGAATTCATTATGTACTACACAAAATGTGAAACTGCTAACCTAATCGCTGAATATAACAATTCACTTCTCTTCTTTTATGTGCCCTGTTCTTTCAGAACGTAGGCTGTCATGGCTTCCCACGTCTCCCTATCACTGGTGGCTCTTAGCACGCTTTCTTCTGTTACAACATGCAACCCCCGTTCCGTCATCCACCTGATCAGCTCCTTCAAATATGTTATGCGCTGCTTTCCCCTGTCTCTTCCCCCCCCCAATCTGGCCTGTTAGTATCAGGTTCTTCAAGTCCTTCTTTCTCATTGCAAGTCCTAGGGACTTTAGTTGTCTCTTCCTGATGCTCAGTATTAATTTCCTTTCCGTTTCCATTCTTTCCAAAATCTCATCATTGCTCACATACTCAATCAATAATATTCCCAGCATCCTTCTGTAGAACCACATTTCAGTTGCTTCAAGTTTTTTTTATTCATGTTTGATGATATATTGTCCAGCATTCACTGCCATATTGAAGAACTGACATCACATTGCGATCCAGTACTCTCTTCTTTGTCTCTAGCAAAATTTTCTTGTTTTTTAATACTTAATTCAACTTTTGGAATGCTTCCTTCCCCCTGGCAATTCGCCTTCGGACCTCTGTGTAGCACTTTCCGTCTTCTGTTAAAACACATCCCAGGTACTTAAATATTTTCACCTGCATGATTTTAGTATCCCCCAACCAGTGTTTGGTATTTTAGGCTGCCCTTTTTGCTGATTCGGTTTTTTTGCAGTTTATTTGTAATCCTTTCTTGAGAACCGATATTATTTACGAATTTACATGCCCTTTTGTGTTCTTGATCAATCCAAATTTGTTAATGATGTCATTGGATATACTACGACTTGTTTAACATGACGACTTACATTACATGTCTCTGACCATCGCTCCATTCAATCTCATTTAAATACACATGAAGACCTCTACGCATAGCATACATATTTATAATAAAAATATAAAAGATGTGTCTACGTGTAAAGGAAGGGCAAAACATAATCTAAGTATTACCAATAAAAAAACAGAAAATTCTAAAATTAAATAATATCAACTATGTACATGCCAATAATGTGCTCACTGTTTTTGGAATATAAAATATAATTATGATTTTCAAATATACACAAACACCTTACATATACAGTTAAATAAATTTTGTACTTAATAATAGCTAAAGTTATAGCTAAAAGCGCTTAAAGGAATAAAACATTCGAACAATTTTTACATAGTCTCCGTCATGAAAAGAAACAATTATAATTTCACATGTAAAATTATGTAAATGCTTAATCTTAATAGCTTGTCTATCCTTTTTAATGAAAATTGCATATATATATATATATATATATATATATATATATATATATAAGTACCTCCACTAAATCGTTAAAAAAATAGTATAAAAACAGCATAGTATGAATAAACGTCCCAAACTTAATTAAACAAATTTTTTTCATTATTATGAAAAGAAAAATCAAAGTAATTTGTAATTATTTTTTAAAATTTTTTAATCCCTTCTAACATTTCCGAAATTTTGACAGAAAAATTTGTTTTGATTTGAGTTAGCAGCTAAAAAAATGTTTATGACTGTTTTACAATGGGAAACGTAATGATGACATTACCCACAAATGTGACAAACACATTAATTTGGAAATTCTTGCAAAAATCAAATAATTGTCAGATTTTAATGAAACATTCAGTACTCATTCACAAATGAATGAAATTATCTTTGAAAGTATTATTTATTAAAAATCTTGGGGAAAATATTTTTTAAACTCTGTTACCACCCCCCTCTATGTAAATCCACGAAATTTCTATAAATTTTAATTAGCTGCAAAATTCTTTTATTATTTAAAAGCAGGACTCATTGGGGTATATAAATCATCTATGTTTTTTTTTTAGTACACAACTCGAACACAAAATCTGCGCCGAATAGTAAAATAAAAAATGCATTAAAACTCTGATATAATTTAATTTGATAAGCTTTTAATTGTTGGAATAAATAATAATTATTAAAGAGATAATAGTCTGAAGAAAAACTTTTTTTTCGGTTACTAATAAAATTTTGAAAGAATCGTTTTCATTTTTATTATTATTATTATTATTATTATTATTATTATTATTATGTCATTTTTTCATCATATTTTGATTTCTGCTTTGGTCTCACTACCAACCAAGTCTGCGGGGGGGACCTAAGGCAGGTCGTGGCGTGTTGTTATGACTCCATTTCATGTTTTTCTATCTTCCCTATCATCCCCAGCATTAGATATAGATAAAGTTTTCCTTAGTGTGTGGGCTGTACTGAATAAGACAATTTTTTGTATATTTCTTAAGCTGGGGTTTCCAGGGATTCTTTCAATGTGTTGTTTTGTTCCATTTTTTATCATTCCAAGTGAACCTACTATCACTGGCACAACTCTTGTTTTCAATTTCCACATTTTTTCTATTTCAATTTCCAGGTCTTTATATTTTGACAGTTTTTCAAATTCCTTGGTTGCTATGTTACAATCCGCTGGACAAGCCATATCAATTAATAGACAAGTTTTCACCTTCTGGTTTTTAACAATAATGTCTAGCCTGTTTGCTTCAATTTTTCTATCTGTGTAGATGGTGTAATCCCATAGAATGGTTACATCTTCTATTTCTGTAACCGGTGCTGGGTGATGTTCATACCAGTGTTTGTTTACAGTTTTTCCATAATGTTTGCACATTGCCCAATGTAAATATTGCCCAACTCTATCGTGGCGATTTTTATATTCATTTGGAGCAAGCACAGAACAGCCTGAGATTAGGTGGTCTATTGTTTCTTGGTGTTTATCACAAAACCTGCATTTTGGATCCATATTATTATGCATAATATTTGCCTGAAAGTTTCTAGTGAAAAGACTTTGGTCTTGTGCTGCAAGAATAAAGCCTTCAGTTTCTGACTTTAATCCAGATGCACGTAACCATCGATGAGTATTAACTTTGTCAACATTGGATTTATTGGCACGTTCTGGATGTTGGCCATGCAGAGGTTTGTCTTGCCAGCGCTGTTTCATCTGTTCAAGAGCTTTATCGTTGGCTTTCATTTTCATATTTTTTGCCGCAGTAGTTGGTTCTTGGCTTCTGTTTTGCTTTTCTACAGAATCTACTAACTGTAAATCTTGTTTGTATTTACTGCCTTCTTTTATTATTGAATATTTTTTCTTTCTTTCTTCATGTTGCCTTACTAATTGTATCATCCAATCCTTTGTTGTTTCTATGTATGTTAGTAAGCCAATAGTTGTTGTCTTGTATGACAATTCCAGCTGAATTAAGACCTCTTCCACCTTCTTTACGGGGTATGTATAGACGGTCTACATCAGCCTTTGGATGATGCATCTTATGCTTAGAAAGAAGCTTTCTTGTTTTGGCATCCATTCGCCTGATGTCGTTTAGAGTCCAGTTTAAGATGTTAAAGCTATATTGGACAACTGGGATTGCAAGGCTATTAATGGCCATAACTCTGTTCTGAGAATTCAATTCATTTTTTAATATCAGTCGTAGCCTTCTATAGTACTCTTTAAGCACTATTTCTTTCATTTTTTTCTGGTGAATGTTTTCACTCTCATTTGCACCTAGTTATTTATAAGCTTCTTCTGGTTTCAATTCTTTTATTGTTACAGCAGGGTCTAAGCTAATTGAGGATGTTTCTTGTATTGATCCACGTAAAACTGTAGCTTTAGCACATTTATTCAAATTAAATTTCATTCCAATGTCTTCGCTGAAGCATTTTACAGTTTGCAGAAGACCTTCCAGCTCATTATCATTCTTAGCATATAACTTTAAGTCATCCATGTAAAATAGATGGCTTATTTTCTTTTGGGCTATTTTATAACCACATTCTGTCTTATTAAGTTGACTGGTTAGTGCTATTAATGATATGCAGAATAGTAAGGGAGATAAAGAATCACCTTGAAATATATCTCTTTTGATGTTTATTTCATCAGACTTATACGTTCCATTTATATGATTGAGGTAAAGGGTTGTTTTCCATATAGACATGCACTGTTTGATGAAATTGATGATGACGGGCGATATCTTGTATATATTTAAAGTCTTTAAAATCCAGGAATGTGGCACACTATCGAATGCCTTTCGATAATCTATCCAGGCAGTACTAAGATTTTTCTTTGTACTGTAGCAGTTTTCCAGGATCATTTTGTTAATTAGCAATTGGTCTTTATATCCATAACAGCCACGTTTGCACCCTTTTTGTTCAAGCGGTATCATGTCATTTCTTTCTAAGAATAAATATGTTTTGTTAAAATAGATGTTAATAGTTTATATGTTGTCGGAAGACATGTAATTGGTCTGTAGTTTTTCGGGTTGTTTGTGTCACCATTCTTGGGTAGAAGAAATGTAATTCCTTTGGTCATTAATGCAGGAATTTTAGTGGGATCGTCAACCATTTCTTGAAGTTCTTTGGCTAGTTTTTTATGTGCTGTATTTAAATAATATAGCCAAAAGTTAGGAATTTTATCTATACCTGGGAATTTCCAATTGTGTGCTTTTTTTAGTGCAAATTTAACATCCTCTTCTGTAATTCCAGCCCATGTCTGTTCTGGTTTATTTTTCATTCGTTCTATCTCTTGTGCAATCCAATCTACTTCCTTGCTATGTTCTTTAGGGCAGAACTGTGTGACTTCTTCCATTCTGGGGGGACTGTCACTTCAATTCTTTTTTTTACCTATTTCCCTGTAAAATCTCTTTGTATCGGTTTGAAAAATCTTGTTTTGTCTGTAAAATCTTGCTCTTTTCTCATAGCGCCTTATTCTTTGAGCCTTCAGTTGGATTTTTTATTATTATTATGTCATTTTTCATCATATTTCGATTTCTGCTTTGGTCTCACTACCAACTAAGTCTGCGGGGAGACCTAAGGCAGGTAGTGGCGTGTTGTTATGACTCCATTTCATGTTTTTCTATCTTCCCTATCATCCCCAGCATTACATAGATAACGTTTTCCTTAGTGTGTGGGCTGTACTTAATAAGACAATTTTTTGTATATCTCTTAAGCTGGGGTTTCCAGGGATTCTTTCAATGTGTTATTTTGTTCCATTTTTTATCATTCCAAGTGAACCTACTATCACTGGCACAACTCTTGTTTTCAATTTCCACATTTTTTCTATTTCAATTTCCAGGTCTTTATATTTTGACAGTTTTTCAAATTCCTTGATTGCTATGTTACAATCCGCTGGACAAGCCATATCAATTAATAGACAAGTTTTCACCTTCTGGTTTTTAACAATAATGTCTGGCCTGTTTGCTTCAATTTTTCTGTCTGTGTAGATGGCGTAATCCCATAGAATGGTTACATCTTCTATTTCTGTAACCGGTGCTGGATGATGTTCATACCAGTGTTTGTTTACAGCTTTTCCATAATGTTTGCATATTGCCCAATGTAAATATTATATATTTATTATTATTATTATTATTATTATTATTATTATTATTATTATTATTATTGAATATTCATAAAGTGCTACAAATATTTTAAAATCTTTTCTGGAATCTTTGTATTAATTTCTTTTTAGTTAAGAATTGATGATTATATTGCCTATCTAAAATTGAAAAGTTTAATAAAAATAGTTCATTAGAAATATTTTTAAATAATTAAAAAACATTTTTCTGTGTATAAATTTGTTTATTTTAAGTACGATGTTCCATTTGATTAAGTACGATGTTCCATAAGAGTCATAACGTGTTTCCACAATAATTAAATTAGATATTTTTACCATGCCTTAAAAAAAATGATAACTTATTAATAATATAGAAAACACATAATAAAAATACTAGATAGCATAATATAACTTAGAATGAAATTAATATCACCAAACTTTCTTATCATATTAAAATTATTTTAAAAGAAATTAAAATCTTTTAATAATTTTTATTTATTCAGAAAGCATGTTCAAATGTCTGGCTATAAATCTAAACTAAAATTCTATACAATATTATATAATTGCTGAAAATATTAAGTTAAAGTCTTTTTACTATTTAGTTAAAAAAAGAAAATTAAAATTTCAAAATTTTATGTTTTAAACTAATTGAAAATTTTGGCTAGTATGGTTGTCACCCTTTAGTGTTCCGGCAGTCATAAATCTTTCGTCACGTCGATAACGCAGATAAAACAGGGCTACCGGAGTTAAAAAGTTTTTTATTGTAAATTTCTGGCAGTAAGCAATAATCACTTATAAATTTCTGACCGTAAGCAATTATTACTTGATTGAACTAAGATAAAGGTAAGTTTGAATTTTCAAAATTTTAAGAATTGACTTAATTGACGTGTCAACGAGGTATATTTCATTTTTGCAACATTTTTAAAACATAAATTTGGCTAATGTTTACGTACTGTTGACGGAATGTGTTGTCCAATCAATAATGGTGGGAAATTAATTTTTTAATCTGAAAATAATTAGATTCAAATCAATATAATTTTGGTTTAAAATACACCAGTATATTTTTCATTCTGGTATTAAAATTTAATCTCTTGGCTTTCAATTAAACGTAATTTTAATGTCTGAAGATAACTTATTTATTTTTAAAATTAAAATTTAAATTGAGGTATGCTGTTTTTACTGAGATTTAGTGGATATATATATATATATATATATATATATATATATATATATATATATATAAGAGAGAGAAAGAGAAAGAGAGGCAGAGGGAGTAAAGACTGGGATATATATATATATATATATATATTGATAGGTTTATTTATTCAAGTCTGTCAGATGGGCAACAACTGGTACCGAAAACAAAAGTGTATTTATAAAAATTTGGGACTGAACAGAAATGTCCCAAGTTTTAAAAAGATAAGCCAAATTTGTAAATGAACAAAATACAGTGAAAAGGAAAAGGAAAAAAGAAGCAGAAATGAAACAAAAAAACGGAACTATTATGGAATGCCAGTAGATAAGCTATGCACATGTTTCGTATAAAACAAAATACGAAGAACTCTCTTTTTTCTAGACGGCACTGGGAAGGGGAGATAAGAATGACATTTCCGGTATAAGAGCACATCACTGTTATAAGCACACTGACAGCAGTAATATACCCGTTTTTCAATAACTTCAGCTTGCTGGTAAACTAATTTAATTTAATTCTCCCATAATTATTTGTAATGTAGACATCTTTTTTTCTTTAACTTTTCCAGTTCCTTGCTGAGAAGATAATAATATATATATATAATTTTTTTTATATATTTAAATTAGAAATATTCATTTAAATTTTATAAACGGTGTGTTATTAAACTAAAAAGTAACGCGTTTTGTTTCTTGCTGAAGTGTTACCATGTCTCAATAAACTAAAGTTGGACACTCCGACATGGTGTAATGGTTTATAAGCTTGTTCTGCTTAAACCTATAACAGCTGAGTAGTGAGTTTGACCCTTACTTTTTACCCCATGTTTTCGGCCTTGTGCCACATCTAAGCAGCTCTTAAAAAAACACACAGATCATGCTTCTTGTATGTGCTCTGTCCCTTCAGGACGTAGGCGATCATGGCTTTCCACGTCTCCCTATCCCTGCTGGCTCTGAGCACGCCTTCTGCAATCCTCGTTCCGTCATCCACCTGATTAGGTCCTTCAAATATGTTATCCGTTGCTTTTCCCTGTCTCTTTTTCCCTCTATCTGACCTGTTAGTATCAGATTCTCCAAGCCCTACTTCCTCACTGCATGTCCCAGGAACTTTAGCTGTCTCTTCTTGATGCGCAGTATTAATTTCCTTTTTGTTTCCATCATTTCCAAGACTTCAGAGCATTTTTTCTAATCATATCACCCCTAGCAAGGCGATAACGTCACTGATGCGCAGGGGTCTACGTAGGAGTAAAAAGATTGGAAAAGAGAAAGCCGGGAACCACATCCTAGCCAGGAAACAAGAGATGAGCCTCTTCACCTGTTCAATAGACGAGAGTGGAGTGTGAACCGGGCGATAGTTTAGTCTATCTACTCCAATTGAAAAAAAAAAAGAAAGAAAGAAAAGAGTGAAAAGATTGGAAGAGAGAAAACCGGAAACCGCATCCTAAACAGGGAACAAGGGATGAGCCTTTTCACCTGTTCAATAGACGTGGGTAGAGTGTGAACCGGGCGATAGTTTAGTCTATCTACTCCAATTGAAAAAAAATTATTAAATTTAAATTCTGCCTTTTAATTCGGGTGTTCTGTACCTCCAAAAACTCAATCATTTCTAGTAAAGAGAGAGAGAGAAAGAGAGAGAGAGAGAATAGGAGAGAGAGAGACATTAGGCTCTGACTTTAAATATAAGACAGTAGCAACCATATCCTCGCCTCAAAATCTTTTTACTGCGATTCTTTTATCTCATTTTTGGTAAATCTTTACCCAACGCAAGTCTTAAGAGCAATTCAATGAAGCAATTAGAAAATGAGGTTGTATGGGCGTAAGAAGAGAAGGGAAAAATTAAGTGAAAATTATGGTGATACGTACGAGAGAAAACGATTGACCCTTGATATGAATTTTTATTGCCGTTTTTCAGGAAAGCATTCTATTTGGAGTCTGTTCAATAATGTAGAAATGAATGAGAATAACTGGTTTTTCTTTATAATCGTTAACCCCAAGCAAGGCGGTACTGTCACTGGTGCGTAGGGGGTTACAGTGAGATGGAAGCGGAAAGAAAAAAAAGTTGTCGGAGAAAGGATAAATGAAAGATGGGAATCAGGGATGTAGAAGATGGGAACTGACGTTGCAATTAAACATTTGGAGAGTGTAGTTATCAGGGAAGTAAATTACAGAAGCGAGTTCCACAGGCAGGAAGTGCGAGAAAAGAAACTGAAGGAATGTGAAGTGACGATGTTTTAACTGTAAAAAGGGGGGACCTAACTGCCAATCTAGTAGCACAAGTAAATTCATGTGGTCGTGGCATCAGGGAGAGAAGCTCGTCAGAGCAGAAGCCGTGAAAACAAGTGCAGAAAAGATAAAGGAAAACCAAATCTCGTCGGTGAGAAAATTACGGAAGTCCAGCCGCCAGATCGGGGCCAATTGCATTGCAGATCCTCCTTTGGGTTTTATCCAGATCACCGAGATAAATACCAGAAGCACCTGACAAGATATGGCACCACTAGTCAATGTATGGTTGAATGGTAATAAAAAATAAACTTTTCCTTATACCTAATGGTGTGTAGGGCAGTGTTTTTGCTCTTCCCGTACCAAATATATATATTTTTATGGGGCAGGATTGCTAGCTCTGTGCCTAACCCCCAAACTTGGAGGAAGGTGATTTCTAAGCATAGCGTAGACGTAAACATACGGCCGAAAGTATGGGGTACCCAGTGAGGATCGAACTCACTACTCAGTTATAATGATTCTAGCGAGACGAACTTGCTAACCATTACACCACGCCGAGGTGCCCATGGCTGAATGGTTGATGTATAAATATGCAAGATCGATTCTGACGAGAAAAAAAAACTTCCTGGCTTGACACAGTTAACCAACTTTCCTCGGATAAGTATATCTATTGATTGGATATAGTCTTTCCTCATGAGGTTAGCTGAGAGAGTGATGCTGAAGAGACGCAGTGTATTGCTTAATGGGAGATTAGCGTGATCCATACTGATGGAAGGTAGAAAAATTTTGTAGTTTGAAAAAGTAAATTACCTCTTGGACGTCCATATGTAGAAAGAATCTTGTAGGGAAAGCCATATTGTTTTTATGCTGTCAAATTGACTCAAAATCACGGCGACCACGAGATTTGAGGAGATATAAATATGCCTGCTATGGTATAACTCAAGAGGAGCGTTCTCGTGTTTGCGACTCCTGAACTACACTCACTATGGTATTCTTGCGTTTGAAAATACTAATCTACACTTTCTTTGAGAAGAACTCTTTTAGGCGTTCTTGTGTTTGAGATAACTAATCTACACTCTCGTTGGGAAGAACTTTTTGTCGTTCTTGACTTTGACACAACTAATCTACAGTCTCTTTAGGAAGAAATTTTTGGCGTTTTTGTCTTTGAGACTACTAATCTACACTCTCTTTGGGAAGAATCTTTTTGCGTTTTGTGTTTGAAAATACTCATCTACAAATTTCTCTCTGGTGATTCAAGAAGAGCAGCTTCGTTTTCGAAGGATTAGAGTTTATTTCTAGAGCCATTTCTAATTCCACCCCATCACAGTTTGAAGGCCCTTTCTAAGAGAAGAAGCGGTGTTTACTTTGTAAATTTGGCAAAATTATTTATTGACAGGGGAGTAAATGGTACTGTCATCAACACAGATGCCTACATGGGAATTGAGTCATTCATTCAATTGTTTCCTACGGTTAATCAACTCTTTGCGGGTTATTAATTTTCAAATAATAATGGTTTAGTGATATAAGTTGTACTAATTAACCCATAGCTGGGACACCTGATGAACTGATGAAGCATGCATTTACTTCCGCCTGATTTCTCAGCATGTAATTCAACTAAAAGGGGTGTACAAACAGTTAATCTATGTAAAATATATGTTAAAACAAACAAATCTTTTTTAAAAGCCCCATCTTTTAATCGTCTCTCCTCCCGCCAAGCAAGGCGTGACTACGATGCAGAGGATTACATTAAGCAAAATAGAATCAGAAGTTTTAGGGAGTAGAAATGAAGAAAAGCATATAAAGAAATAGCTATCAAGGATAATCTGTAATGAGATCGATCTCGACTTGGCAGCTCACATACAGTCACTTTTTCACCGGTGCAATGTGGCTTTCCTGTGTCTCTTCTACAAATACTTTCACGGCTTCTACTCCGATGAACTTAGCTCACTGGCTACCCTATATATGAATTTACTCGAGACACAAAATTAGCAACTAAGTCCAACCCTTTTACTCTGAAGCCAATGAATTATAAACGCAAGTTCTACTCCCTCAGCTTCTTTCCTCGCACTTACCGCCTGTGAAATTCTCTTCCAGATACTTGCTTTTCCTGACAGCTACAATCTCCAAGAATTTAAATGTAAAGTCAATAGTCATATCCTATGTCACTAACCTGCATCCTCTCTCTCTTGCTCTGTTCTCTGTCCACTCTACTCTAATCAATATTTTCATCCTTCTCTTACTCACTTCCTGACACTCCTTATAACCTGTCACTCTTTCTCATAACTTTCTTCCTATGTAACACCATGCAAACGGTGGCACTAAAATACCTTGCTTGGGGCGATATGATTATAAAAAAAGTAATCTCCTATCTCACTAACCGGCATCCTTTCTCTCTCTTGCTCCTTTCTCCGTCCACTCCACTCTCATCAATATTCTCATCCTTCTCTTACCCACTTCCTGACCCCCACTATAACCTGTCACTCTTTCTCATAACTTTTCTCCCATGTAACCCCATGAAAAATTGTGGCAGTAAAATATGCCTTGCTTGGGGCGATATGATTATAAAAATAAAAGAGCCTGAAGATCTCATTTGACATCATATTCAAATTTTGAAGATTCCATGGTAGAGGAATGAAAGAAATCGGAAGGGAGATCCACATGTGAGAAGTGCGAGTAAAGAAATTATTAAAATAGAAGTGACGGTGAGATGGAGTGACCACTCTAGTTGCTTGCTAAAAATTATGTTGTCGAAGCACTGAGTGGTGGGGATACTCATCAACACAGACCAGCTATGACAATATTTGTAGAAAATACATAGAGTGAGAAATTGTGTGTAGTCTTGATAATTTTTCAGAAACGATTAAATTATAGAACATTCTTTGAATTTTGTCAAAATACTTGAGGTATACTGCAGGTTGCCCAGACCACGCACAGCAGCAAGCAAAAACCAATGCACGGCCTAATGGTATATATATATATATGTATATATATATATATATATATATATATATATCCGCTGACAGATCTGTTTTGCTCTATCACAGCTCATCAGTACGGCTGGACAGCCGATCGCTTTTTACCAAGGATTGGAACCCGACCGAATTGGCGTCATTCGGATATTCAACCTCTGAGTTATGAGCGCTCGGTAGAAGGAAGCAAATTTTTAGCGTGTATATTATCATTATACATGCCCAATAGCTGAGAGTGTTCTAATTCATTGCTGAATGAACGATCCATAGATGAAGAGTAGCTACTGTTTTTCAAAGTCTACCATTCTTCCAAAGTGCCCACTCAAGGTGTGAGAGCGTACATATATATATATGAATATGTGTGTATCTGTGTGTGTATATTTGTGTGTGTATGCTCATATATATATATATATATATATATATATATATATATATACACACACAAAAACACACACACATAGATAGATAGATAGATAGTATTTGCCCTGCATTATAAGTGATAAATATGATCAGACTGAGTTATACCATACCAGAAAAATTTTACCGCCAGAATGCTTCTTGCGTCTATGTAAACTGTAATAAAAGAAAATAAATTTTTGGTCGGTGGGATATTTTGAGGACCAACTGTTGTACAATTTGTGTCTGACGAGCCGCGATAATAACATAAGGACGCGGTGAAATATGTATTTCCCATTGTAATAATCTAAAATCATTTATAATATATATATATATATATATATATATATATATATATATTCCTACTGTCACGCTCATGGGAGAGAGATAATGACGAGGCACAGTCGGCTCACCACATTCTCTTTATTACCAGTTGCGAAATCTCCTTCTGCGTGTTCGGTCTTTTACAGTCCCCTAATATTTTAATATTTTTCAATAATTATGTCGTCCAGTTTTTAATAATTATATATATTAAAGATTCACGAATATATATATATATATATATATATATATATATATATATAGCCATCCGAGGAGAGATCTGTTTTGCTGTATCACAGCTCATCAGTACGGTTTGACATCCGCTTGCTTTTAGCCAGGACTGAAAACAGACCGTATTGTCATACGTGTGCTGCGCCCAATGGCTGAGCGGTCTAAGCATCAGATACAAGGTAGTAATTATACCTTATAAGCACATATGTGTTCCATTCCCATACCTGTTTATATATATATATATATGAATACTATTTGGATTAATTTTTTTCATATCTGTTAATGTAAGATACTCAGTAAGAAGTGCATCAATATATATGTTGTCGTCAATTATGGCCTATTTTGTAGTCATTTTTTACGGTACGGGCCAATTCGTGTATATATATATATATATATATATATATATATAGGAAAAACTACTAAAACGTTTTAAGTTAAAAATGTATCTTTTTTGACAGTATTTATTTATTTCTATTATATATATATATATATTTGATATTTCAGACCGGCCTCGGCCTTTCATCAGGAACAAATGATTTTTAAATTATATATATATGTATATATATATATATATATATATATATATATATATATATATATAGATATGAAATACTGATAGAACTCAGTATGAAACCGACTTGTTAATAATTATTTCAAACGGACCATCTCAGATTTATTCTACTCTGGGTGACAATGATTTCCATCGCTAAAACAGGACATTAATTTTCAAAACGACATGTCTGACGATTGCTGCAAAGCAAGTTTTTTTTACAATGATTTTAATCTAGCGCAGGCAACGTTTACGATCGAACCCACTAAAAAATTGTATATGATTTGAGGTTGTAATAACAATTCGGGAAGACCCGACCTCAAGTGGAACGACTAGATTGAATCAACAGGTAAGTTTATTGCTAGGAAATTTGTGCTCACTGTGCAGGGAACTGAAATTTGTCTCACCTGAATCTATCTTACACATATGCAAATCAACCATCCGCCCGTGCATTGCATTTTGTTGTGATATCTTGTCGGACGCCTCTGCTATTCATTTCGGGGTTCTTGACAGGATCCAGAGGAGAATCTCCAATGTAATCGATCCCGGACTTGCAGCTCGACTCCAGCGACTTTCTCACCGATAGGATGTGGCTTTCCTTTGTCTCTTCTACAAATATTTTCATGGCTTCTGCTCCGACGAGCTTAGCACCCTGTTGCTCCTCTACAAGAATTTACTCTATCGACCAGACCGGCAACAATGTCTCACCCTTTTACATTCAAAACAACCAAATGCAGCCGCCACTTCTACACTATCAGCTTATTTAATCGCACTTCTCGACTATGGAACTTCTTTCTCTGATAACTACAATCATCAAGAGTTTAAATGCAACGTCAGTTACCATCACTTATCCCCTTGACTCGCATTCTTCTTTTATCCCTTCCTTAAAACCCTCTTTATCTTGTTCTTCTTCTTTTTCACTCTACTCCCACGCAACTCTCTTCACACTAGTATTCCCATCTTTTTCTTACTCATTCTCTGAAACCTTTTATAGCCTATTCCTCTTAACCTTCACGCTCCCCTTACGTATCCCCCTGCGCACCAGTGTCAGCACTGCCTTGCTTGGGGTGAAACGATTAAAAAAGGTAACCGGCATCTGGTTAGATAGATAGTTGTTTGAGTATTTTGTTCTTGTCCATGTGTAACCGCAAACTCGACTTCACTTAAAGAAATAAATGAAAAGTAAATAAATTAAAGAAGAATAAAATATGGGAAGCGCTTTCAACCATACGATTACAACATTCTAAGATTACTTTTTAAAGTTTTACCTTACCTTCCAGGGAGCCCAACGTGCGATTACCTGCACCTGTTCAAAAAGTGAAAGCAGGACGTTCAGATTGGCACCCCATTGAGTTTTTCTTTAAGTATGGACACTTAAATTCACATATGCAAAGATACACAATACGAACATACTTACCTCCACACATACACAGTTAAATTTTGCACACCTACCACCCCTCTCTCGCTCTCTCTCTCTGTTCACACACACACACACACACACACATATATATATATATATTTAAAAATGTATTAAAACAAAAAAGCACTTGAACTAAGCTTTAGCTTTACTGCCACGACACTTTAACTATCTGATATATATATATATATATATATATATATATATATATGCATGTATATATATATCTATATATATGTGTGTGTGTGTGTGTGTGTGTGTGTGTGTGTTAGAATTGTGACCAAGTGTGAAAACGGCAGTTAAAGTATTACTTTCAATGAATGAAACAATCATAATAAAGTTTTCTCAAATATGTATATCTATCTATCTATCTATCTATCTATCTATCTATCTATGTTTTTCTCTCTCTCCCTATATATATATATAAAGAGAGAGAGAGAGACAGAGACAGAGACAGAGACTTAAAATCAGACTTAAGATCTCTCCTGTTTTTCAGATTTCTATTTTCGCAATTAATTCATCCGCGCTTCAGTCTACATGAGCATAAAGTTGAATTTCCTATTCAAATAAACGGAATTTAAATTCTTAAAGTCAATACTTTGTAACTTTTAAAGAAAAACATAACTATAAAACTCGCTTCCTTAAGTACGATAATCTTCCATACCCACCTACTCTCTCTCTTTTTTTACACACACACACACACACACACACACAAACACACACACACACACATATATATATATATATATATATGTGTGTGTGTGTGTGTGTGTGTGTGTGTGTGTGTGTGTGTGTATTAAAACAAAAAAGCACTTGAACTAAGCTTTGCTTTACTGCCAGGATACTTTAGATATCTGATATATATATATATATATATATATATATATATATATATATATATATATATAAACGAGATTATATACTCGTGTCGAAAATCTTCCTCGAAAATTTGAAATAAGTAGCTAACACCTAATGAGCCAGACGAACCTACCTAAGTTTCACCTAAATTGGAGTAGATAGATCTATCTATCGCTCTATTTACACTCCACCCTCGTCTATTGAACAGGTTAAGAGGCTTATCCCTTGTTCTCTGTTTAGGATGTGGTTTATATATATATATATATATATATATATATATATATATATATGCGTGTTTGTCTTTATACATATATATTCATCCATTCCTTCCCTCCAGTTATGAATTAAATAAGAGGACAGAGTGGGTTTTATAGTTTTGGCTACAAACCAGTCTACCGCAGAATGCAATGGCAACCTACTACAGGAAAATCTTCTGCCCAGTCAGTCATTACTCTTTCGAGCCCAGAGCATGTATCACATATGGCACTTAACTGACGAGTTTTGAATTTAGAGTTTTGCTTCTTCTGTACTGCTTGCCATCTCAAAACAAAGAGAAACCAGTTAACACTGCTATTTAAGTCATAGGAGGGAAAAAATAGATAGACTGGCATTAGAACTCTGTTCAAGAATTTTTCTGTCCGCGTTTACACTAACCGCGTCTCTTATATAATGATAACTAGCAGTATAGCCCGGCGTTGCTCGGGTGTAATGAAACCTTTAAAACTGAACCAAGATCCTAGAGCTCAGACTCAATAGTTGTTTCCAGTTAAAGCGAAACCGTAAACTGAAAGAAAAATGATTGGATGTCAGTCAAATTTTGATTTCCTGGTATCGATATCAAATAAGTTTTTTTCGTCGTAAACAGAATTTTGAAGTCTAAATCAGTCCTCTGAGTAAATGGTATCATGGCTGAGACTAAGAACTACAATTATACCTACTTAGAGCCAAACCCGAAGCAAAAACTAAAATAAAAGGGCTGAAAAAAAAATACAAACGTACAGGCAGATAAACAGACACACAGGCAAACATCTTCCCTTTTATATATATTATCGGTTTTCTGCACTATTGTAAGAACTGGAACCTTGAAACTTCTGTATATCGTTTCTTATGTCATTGTCTATGAGTGTATCAAATTTGATTAAAATCAGACCACTCCTTTTATAACCCGATTTTTTCGATTATCGATTTTCGATATTTATCGGAGGTACCTCGACACAAAACCAAGCTAAGAACACTGGCAGACGCTTATAGTATAACTGTGAAAATTTTCAAAAAAATCAGTTCAGCCCTTTCTGAGTCTATAGGTAACGGACGCACACAGACAAAGACACACACACAAAGTTCCATTTATAAATAAATTTAAATAATCATACCACGTCTCGTAAATTTATACGGAGTGAAAGCCAAAAATTATAAAAGCCGAAATGCTGACTTAAATGTGATAACGATAAAATTGTTCCAGTGAATCAATGCATAGTAGGAACAATAAGTTCTCAATAATTGAAAATAAAATCTCGTCCATATGTCGCATTAAAGAAATACTTTTTATTTTAGTAACAAAGAAGAGGAGATTGGTGTGAATTAATCGCATATGATAATAATAGATATCATCATCATCATCATCAGAAGAAGAAGAAGAAGAAGATCAAGAAGAAGACGAAAAGAATAGCAATAACAACCAAAAGATCATGAACAAGATCAATGAGACTACATTATTAGATATGACAGCCTAAGACATTATATTCATTGGCATGCCATTTCGAACAATGGTGTTGAAGTCCTGGATAGATGACACAAACACCACCTGAGTGATATCACAAATGGTAACGGAGTGACTCGATGTGGAGGTGAAATTTCCCAATTCACTGCGACTAGTAAATTAATGCAAATTGACTTGATATAGTCACAAAAGGTATTTCTTTAAAAAAAAAAAAAGAAACTTGCTAATTAATTCATATTACTTACCTACAGAATTCTAACGTTTCTAAGGAAAACAATTTCAAAAATAATTATAATGACCGGTAAATCATAGCTTCTGCTCTGACGAACTTAGGTCACTGGTGCCCCCCTCCACAAGAATTTACTCGTGCAACCAGACTGGCAACAAGGCCCCACCTCTTTTGCAGTTAAATCAATCAAATGCAAGTGACAATTCTATTTCAACAGCTTCTTTTCTCGCACTTCCCGCCTGTGGAACTCATTTTCATATACTTGCTTTCCTGATGGCTACAACCTCCAAAGATTTAAATGCAATGTCTATTCCCATTTCTTATCTACTTAACTTCAGCCCTTTCTACATCACCCCGTGTATCTAATTCTTTTCCTATCTCTCTACCTTCGCAAATGTTTTCACTCCAGTGTTCACTTTCTCTGTCGCTCCCTACAGCTGGTTCGTCTTTCTCTTCACTCTCCTCCTGCCTAACATTTTAACTCGCTCATGCAATCCCCTGCACATCAGTGGCGCTACTGCCTTGCTTGGAGTGAAATGATTAAAAAAAAGGTAACCAAAATGTGGATATTTGAAACAACGATTATCCCAATATTTACTCTTCTCCCCCACTTGAGAGAGATGTGACACAAGGTCTTTTTTAACGTGGGGAACCTGAGCGCGTACGCTCAGGTACTGGTCAAAACATTACCTATCCACCGCAGTGAATAGGTTCAAAACCGGTCTAAACAGGTCTTAAACTGGTCTTATTCGGTCTTAGGAAGACCCCAGCCCGAAAGCTGGAGACGACTATCTCTGTTGTGATAGGTGTAATGAGTATGATAAAAAAAAAGTTATCAACATGTTTGTGAGTAAAATTCGTGAACACATCAGAATCTTGATCTTAGCGCAAAAAAAGGATTACATTGGGTAGAACTGCACATATAAGTTACAAAACTCTTTCTAATTTTTTTTTTATAATCGATTCACCCCGAGCAAGGCATGTCACTGCCCCTACTACGCAGGGGCTACATAGAGTGGAGAAAGGATGATTAAATATAGGAAATGTCAGAGGGTGGGTGATAGGCGGGTAAGGATACAGAGAATGAGGGTTGGGTAGATGAGAGTGTTCTGAGAATAATTGGGAATTAGTGTGATAGGAGGTGTCTATTGACCCTACATTTAAACACCTGGAGATTGTAGCTGTCGGGAAAGCAGACTTGTGGAAGGGAGTTCCACAGGCGGGAAGCACGAGAAAAGAAGCTGTTGGAGTAGAATTTACGGTTACATCTTATTTGTTTAACTGTAAAAGGGTGGGACCTAGTTGCTAATCTAGTATCTCGTGTAAATTCGTACTTAGGCGGCACCAGAGATCTAAGCTCATCGGAGCAGAAGCCATGAAGAGGCACAGGGAAGCCACATCACGCCGGTGAGAGAGTGGTTGCAGCCGGTCTGCCAAGTCAGTATCAACCACGTTACAGATCCTCCTATGTATTTTGTCAAGAAGCCCAAGGAGAGCAGCAGGGGCACCCGACCAGTTTACACGAAACGACGCAAATGTGTGTAGATAATTCAACAACAGTGAATTTTTGCTCATAAATCCCGAAGGGAACTTGGAAATTAACCGCTTAAAATCACTCTCTGGTAAAATGGTATCAAACAATAATAATAACTTCATAAAAAGAAATTCTGTTGTAGAGTAGGTTTCGCACTGAAGGTTACAATTGTGCTATATCGGTTGCTAATCGACTTAACGTACCCAAAATGTTAGGAACTTGCTAATCTTTCACTGAAAGCTGACTCCTTAGTATTCGGTTAACTACTGACTAATATCAACTGCCTGGTAGTTCTACTGAACTACAATAGAAGTTTAAAGAACTATGAACTTCCTAAGTACTTCTTCCGTTAACTTCCTGTTAACTCTTATTAATATAGGAGGGAGAGTCCATTATCTGAGGAACAGGTGTGTTTCACCATAACAGTTTCGTGTAAAAAGAAAGCTGCAATATATAACAGCTGACCCAAGAATCAAGGTAGATATCAACTGGATAAGGTGTATGTTATGTCGTGAGTAAGAATAAATAACTCAACAACAGGAATAGGTTAATTGTTGTATTCCGTGAAAATAGTATTTACAAAGGTTATTAGTATCCAATACAAGAATAAGGGTTAATCGTCTCAACCGTCGTAAGACGTAGTATGCTCAATGGGTACTTCCGGGTCGTCACCGGAAGTCTACGACTGACTTGTCGATCGGCTGCTCGGTACACTCTCTTACGTAGATGCCACCATTACTTTACATAATAATGGAATAGTCCATTATAGCCGAATAGGCGCGGGCGTCCCAACAGTGTATGACATGAAAATGAGGAGAAAATCGGTAATGAAGATATGGAGGATATATAACGGTAGACGATAGATTTGAAAATGCTAAAATTATAGTGTGCGGGGAAGCATCCACGTGGGAGTCGATTCGAAGAACTCGAAAAAATTGGGAAGCTGTTTGAGTTTGAGATCTTTCTTGTTGATGAAATATGTAAGGAAAAATGGTGAATCAAATCTGTGTACATATCAAGTCGTGATTGCCTGTAGATCTGTGAAATAGAGGCACAAAGGAGATCGTATGAACATTGGCAGTGGAATTAGTAATAGAGTAGCGATATGCTTGCGACGGTAGTTTAGTAGCAAAGACTAGAGCTTATCTTAACATTTGCCATGGAAATAGCAACAGAGTAGCTCTAGGCTTACGACAGTGAATTACTGGAGGTCTTTGAACATTTGCCATGAAAATAGCGATAGAGTTGCGGTTGGCTAGCGATGGTGGGTCAATGAAAATATGGGCTACAGAGTGGAAATTATCTGAACATTTGTCATGGAAATAACGAGATAATAAGGACAGGCATGCAGCAGTGGGTTAGTGGAAAATTGGCAACAGACTGAATGTTATCTGAACATTTGCTAAAGAAATAGCGATAAACTTGCAAAGTTTTGTTAGTGGCAAATGGGCTACAGACTGGAGTTTATCTGAACATTTGCCCTAGAAGTTGAGATAGTTTACCGATAGGCTTATGACGGTTTGTTAGTGGTGAATGGATTGGAGCTCATCTGAATATTTACCATGGAGAAAATGATAGAATATAGATAGTCTTTCGATAATGTATTAATGGCAAATGGGCCACTGAATGGCTTGTCTTAAGAGATTGAAAAATATCTATATTTTCTTGATTTAAAAAAATAGCTTAGTGACCAATGAACGTGTCGTTGTCTTTAAATTTGACACTGCAATTTTTCTGAATAAAATTGTTATGAAAACGTCAGTGTTATTTTCCCCTTAATTGTCTGTCGCAGTTTCACGTTCTATATATCAATGCAAAATATGGAAATATTGCCGCTATATCCCAAACTTTGGATATTCCAAACTGATTAAGATTAATTCTTAATCCTTTAACGAAATCTCTTTATTCTAAATCTTCTTAATGCTGAAAATGAATTTACTATGATGAAATACATTATTTTATCTCCACTTTTAGGCGTTGACCGTGATGAGGTATTCGTAGAATAAGGAAAATAAAAGATGTTTGCCCGAGAAAATATTCTAAAGGTATTTTTTCCATTGTTATTATTTTATGAAAAAAGATATAATGGCACTAACACCCATTTGAAGTGGGGGTACTGGGGTTGAAATATAATGACACAATTTCAGTGAAAATATAGGAAAATAAAAAACAAACAGTATTCAAGAAGACAGAAGATGGCGACTGAGGTTGAATTAATTTATTGAAAATTTGTGGCAAGAAAGCAAGAAACCGGAAGAGAGTTCCGCAAATGAGAAGTGAAGGAAAAGAAACTGCCATAAACTACGGATATATCTAGCTAATTCAACAGTAAAATGATGAGACCTAACTGCCACACAAGTACTACGCCTAAATTGCCAGTTATACGTTGTAGGATCTGTGAGACATGTGAGGAGTAAATAGGTGTATTTCCAACTGATTAAATAGCAGGATATACTAGACTTTCGAGACCTAGTTATATGAAAAATCTCTAGAGCATAAACACACACACACACACACTATATATATATATATATATATATAGAGAGAGAGAGAGAGAGAGAGAGAGAGAATGTGTCCATTCTTTAATTCTCTCTCTCTCTATCTCTCTCTCTCTCTATATATATATATATATAGGAAAAACTACTAAAAAGTTGTAATTTTAAAAATGTATTTTTTGAGAGTATTTATTTATTTCTGTTATTATATTTGATATTTCAGACCGTCCTCGGCCTTTCATCAGAAACAAATGATTTTAAAATTTAAATTAGAACCGTTTAATTCACTTCTATCAAATATCTAAAAAATACAAACCTATCTGGGAATTTCCAATGTAAGAAATCTCGCTGTCTAGTATGCAAACATTTAGTAAACGACACAGTATTTTCTCTACCCAACACCAACATGTATTTTTACCCACCACGCCTCACCTGTGACAGCCAAAACATAATATATTTTCTCTTCTGTTCAATATGTCCAAATAGTGGATATATTGGTAAATCTGGAAATAGTTTTGATTCCGTTTCAATAATCACAAACTAAGCATCCGCCAAAACAACCCGTATTCCCCCATAGCAGTACACTTCAATCAACCGGGACACAAATTAGAAAACTGCAACTAATAGATTCTGATTTTAGTTCTACATACTCACGCAGAAAGAAAGAAAAATACTGGATTTTAAAATTAAATACATACAGGCTAGGGTTAAATAGGGACTTAGGTGTTTTGAATCTTTATAAATATTTCAATAGTAAAACATTTTTAGATTAAATTTTTATCCTTTAAAACAACGTTTATAAGTATTATTAAAGATCGGTTTACGTTTATAGATATTTAAAAAAAATTGTCGCTTTCTGCGTCACGTGATGTAAACAATCTCTCGACGAACGCTCCTCGCGAAAACGTTTTTAATTTAAATTTTAAAATCATTTGTTTCTGATGAAAGGCCGAGGACGGTCTGAAATATCATATATAATAATAGAAATAAACAAATACTGTCAAAAAATACATTTTTAAACTTACAACTTTTTAGTAATTTTTTCCTATACATATTAAGACAGTATACGTGGATCATCGCTATGTTATATATATATATATATATATATATATAATATGTCCTGCAGATCTTGTCTCAGCAATGCGAGATAATGTTGAATGATCCTCGGTCTGGCGGCGCAATTTGACACGACTGTGCAGCCTCGCATCCATTACCATTAATATCTCGTTACTCACGATATGAGTAAGCTCCCATTGTTAAACGAAATACTTGGAAGTTAACTTGCTGCGAGTTATATATATATATATATATATATATATATATATATATATATCCGAGTGAATAAAAAAGGAAGAAGAAAAATTTACAATGTCCAAAACATTAATTTAAAACAGTGCTCAATATATAATATAGAGCTGGGAATATTTATTATAAATTATAGTTTAGAACATGTACCATTTTTTTCCACTACAAGAGTGTACATTTTGTTTCGACATCGAAATTACAGTGTCTCCTCAGGTGGTGTTGTAATTTCGATGTCGAATCAAAATATACACTTTTGGAGTGGATAAAAATGGTACATGTTCTAAACTATAATATATATATATATATATATATATATATATATATATATATATATATGCTGTTTAAATAAAAGGTGTTTCTACTAAAGTACGAATATATATTAAAAATAACGTTCAAACAAATAAATTAAAATATGTCAATTGTTAATCCATTTCGTAAATGTTCAGAACTTTCCGTAAAAATATTAATATATATAAATATTAACATAAGTCGGTGGCACGAATTGGAGTCTGATGCACTACACAATCATTAGGGGCATATTAAAAACTAATATTATAATATGTATATTTATTAAGATAGATAGATAGATAGATAGATAGATAGATAGATAGATAGATCATGAACTACCTCAAATAGATAGATAGATAACAGACTCAAATAGATAAATAAATAAATAGATAGATAGATAGATAGATAGATAGATAGATAGATAGATAGATAGATAGATAGATAGATCATGAACTAGCTCAAATAGATAGATAGATAACAGACTCAAATAGATAAATAAATAGATAGATAGATAGATAGATCATGAACTAGCTCAAATAGATAGATAGATAACAGACTCAATAGATAGATAGATAGATAGATAGATAGATAGATAGATAGATCATGAACTAGCTCAAATAGATAGATAGATAACAGACTCAAATAGATAGATAGATAGATAATGAACTAGCTCAAATAGATAGTTAGATAACAGACTCAGATAGATAGATAGATAGATAGATAGATAGATAGATAATGAACTAGCTCAAATAGATAGGTAGATAACAGACTCAGATAGATAGATAGATAGATAGATAGATAGATAGATAGATAGATAGATAAATAGAGAGATAGATAGATAGATAGATAGATAGATAGATAGATAGATAATGAACTAGCTCAAATAGATAGCTAGATAGATAGATAGATAGATAGATAGATAGATAGATAGATAGATAGATAGATAGATAGATAGAGCTATGAGGAGATATATTGTTAAAATAAACAGAATGAGAGATGGGATCTGACTGATATAGATTTATATGTGAAATCAGATATATTTGCATATATCCACATATGTGTGTGTGTGTGTGTGTGTGTGTGTGTGTGTGTGTGTGTGTGTCTTCAGGAAGAAACATGGCAAAACACTTGCTGAATTATAAACTAAATCTAGACAGAGCAATAAGTAAGACAAATCGAACATTTGGCACTTTAAAGGTTCAAACTTTTCCCAATTTGATCTACTTTGGCGGAAAAAAGAGTAAACATTTCCCAAGATGCTATCTTTTGGCAGGTAACGTGTAGTCAGTTGTCTGGCCGGCTGCCCAACCAGAAAGGCCAAAAAAGAATATTAAGAGACTTTGTTTGAGAGCGAGAGAACTTTTAACTACACTCAACGTCGTTTGCTTTTTTTATTTTTATTTTTATTTTTATATATAGGAGGCCTGTGGGAATGAAATGAACAGCGCCGATATGGCATGAGTGTTTTTAGAAAACGTTAAACACTTTTAAATACATTTTCAAGGTCAATGCTTTCGTTTGATAGGAAAGGACGGAAACTCGAGCTATTGACTGAGACAGCAATAAAATAAGACAAAGAAATCTGGCCGACAGTGTTTTTTTTTATCGCTTAACAATTCTATCATGAGAAATGAATAGATTTTACTAATGAAGACACTTAATTTTCCCGTCAAATATTCTTTTTTAAAATCATATCACCCCAAGCAAGGCGGTAACGCCACTGATGCGCAGGGGGCTACGTAAGAGTAAAAATATTGGAAAAGAGAAAACCGGAAACCGCATCCTAAACAGAAAACAAGGATGAGCCTCTTCACCTGTTCAATAGACGTGGGTGGAGTGTGAACCGGGCGATAGTTTAGTCTATCTACTCCAATTGGAAAAGAAAAAAATGAGTAAGAAGATTGGAAAAGAGAAAACCGGAAACCACATCCAAAACAGGGAACAAGGGATGAGCCTCTTCACCTGTTCAATAGACGTGGGTGGAGTGTGAACCGGGCGATATTTACAGACATAATTAAGATATTTTGTATTGCGTTGCTTATAATTTCTTCTTGAATAATCTTGTAATTTTGTCAGTAAAATTAAATTATAATTAAAAGAATAAACAAATTACTCTTTTAAACCAAGGTAGAATGATCCCATTCCACACGGATATTTAATGAATAAAAGAAGGGAATTGTATTCTAATATTTTGAATGACATGAACAGAAAGAGAACTCATAACAATTAGCCGAAATTGGGAATTCTTATATTGCGCAGTAGATACCGGTTCAGAGCGAGAAACTGAAGAACCAAGTTCAAATTCCAGTTAAATAAAATGTATTATTCCATATTTTCCCCCTCCAGATATGGGTTAAATAGTAGTAGAGATTGGGTTCTGTAGCTTGGTTGGCAACCAGACTACCGCAGAAAGTCATGGCAAACTACTGCTCAGTTAGTCATGTCTCTTTCGAGATATGATCGACAAGGGTGTATCTTGTATGAAACTAAAATGACTGATCTCTCTCTCCTTTTTATATATATATATATATATATATATAAGCTTATCACTACACTCGTTTCGAAAAACCCTCCGCATATATATGTGGAAGGAAAAAAATCATTGTAAAAAAAAGAAAGAGCTAAGTACATGAACATCAGCCAAAGAGATTTGAACCGAGTCTGCACGTAGCCCAAAGAAAAAACCCGAGACAAGTAACCAATAAAAAAAAAGCGCTCATTACTTATATATATATATATATATAAATTTATCGTATATAATCAGGCCTGTAGAAATAAATATATTATACTGTTTGATTATAAACAGAATATCTACTTAAATACGAGTATCGATAAAAAATAATGTTCAAACAAATCATTTCAAATTGTCGATTGTTTATAACCAGTTTCGTTAATCTTCGTTAATATACTTTCAAATGTATACGAAGAAGGTTTTTTTTTTTAATTTTAAAGAAAATTATTTGAAGTGCTGCTGTCTTGGGTTAATAGCCGACAATATAATTGGCGAGTATTTTTACAAAGGCCAAACTCTGACGCTAGTCGCGTTGAGCACAAACAAAACCTTTCACATGAATTCATTTTCTCTTCACTTATTAAATTAATTTTTTCTCATACAAAGAGATTTTTGGATATGCTACTTTTTTTTATCATCTCACCCCAAGCAAGGCATTCCACTGCCACTATTGCGCAAAGGGTTATATAGGGGAAAGTGCTGAGAAAGAGTGGTTAGTTATAGGAAATGTCGGAAGGAGAGTGATAGTCGGATGAGGATACCGACGATGGGGGTTGGATAGATGGATAGAGTTTTTGAGGGAATGGATGCGAGTTAGTGTGATAGATGCCCATTGACCTTACATTTAAATTTCTGGCGATTGTAGCTGTCGGGGAAGCAAGTATATGGAAGGGAATTCCACAGGCGGGAAGTGTGAGAAAAGAAGCTGTTAGAGTAGAAATTGCGGTTTAGTATCTCTTGCAAATTCATACCTAGTTGGCACCAGTGAACTAAGTTCATCGGAGCAGAAGCCGTGAAAGTATTTATAAAAGAGGCACAGGGAAGCCGCATCAAGGAACCCGAGGAGAATAGCAAAGGCACCCGACCATTTGTGCCAGCGGTATTCAATACACGGGCGGATGGTAGATTTATAGATGTGCAGGATGGACTTAGGCGGGAAAAAACTTCCGGGCCCTGCACAGAGAACCGACTTTCATAGCAACGGATTTAGCAATGGATTCGATAGTCATTCCACTTGAGGTCCGCTGAGAGTGTGATGCCAAGGAGGCGTACCGTTTTACTCTCAGGGAGGCAGGCCTGTTCCATGGTAATGGGATGGAGGAGTGATTGTCTATGATGGTTAATTGATAGCAGCTTCGTTTTGAAGCATTAAAATTTACGATCCATTTCTTACCCCAGTCCACTACGGAATGGAGGTTTTTCTCAAGCTCGGCAGTGAGGTTCACTTTATCGCCCACTCCGGATTTTTGATCGAGGCGAGAGTAAATTGTGGTGTCATCGGCGTACATGCCTACTTGGGATCTTATAGCATCGGGGAGATCGTTAATGTAGATCAGAATGAGCGTAGGACCTAGCCTAGAGCCTTGAGAGACACCCGTGTTCGTATGGTAGTTTTGGGAGGCATGTCCCTTTAATACCCACTTCAATGTGCGATTTGAGAGGAATGACTGGATTAGGTCAAACAAATATCCAGTTATACCATAGCTCCGCAGTTGGTGTAAAAGGCCAGCATGTCAGACTCTGCTGAACGCTTTGTAAATATCCAAGGCAACAGTTCGAGCTTCGCCATTCTTGTCGTGAGCCTGGTATATATATTCAGTGATGGTCGTTAGCATATCAGCAGCAGACCTGGTGAAGCGGAAACCATATTGTTTGTCCGAGAGAAGCCTGTGGGCTGTGAGATTTTGACTTGCTTTTCTTTCTTCTTCTTAGCTCAACGGTTAATTTCTGTGGAGACATTTTCATTGGTTCCAAAACAATTCAACACTGGCCCGCAAAGATATTTCCTTTTCTTCTCAGCTCACTCGAATTTCAACGGATTAAGTAAAGGGTGTCATTATCTTTTCATACTCACGACACTATTACTGTATATGCGTTGTGATGCAGTGGATATAGGTTCGGAACGAGAAATTGTAGATTAGAGTTCAAACTCCAGTCAAACTTGTTGCATTCACTTACGAGCAAATATTCTTGGGAAAGATATTAATCTGCCGCTTCTCCCTTCAGCAGGAAAAGGTTGGGTTCTATAGCATCGGTTGGTAACAAGTCAGCCGAAGAAAGTAATGGCAACCAACTGCGGGAAAATTGTCTGCCCAGTCAGTCCTGTCTCTTTTGAGACATGATCGCCCAAGCGTGTATCACTTATGGAACTTAACTGACTAGTTCCGATAAAAGAATTGAATAAGACAGACTGGGTTCTATCGCCTTTATTGGCTAGCCAATCTACTGCAGAAAATAATATCAACTTACTGAGAGAAATTCTTCTGCTCAGTCAGTCATGTCTCTTTTAAGACACGATCGCACAAGCGTATATCACTTATGGGACTTAACTGATTGGTGCGGATAAAAGAATTGAATAGCAGGACAGATTGGGTTCTAAAGCCTTGGTTGGCAACCGGTTTACAGCAGAAAGTAATGTCAACCAACTGTGGGAAAATCTTCTGCCCAATCAGTCCTATCTCTTTTGAGATCAGATCGCCCAAGCGTGTATGACGTATGGGACTTATGTGAATAATCCGGATAAAAGAATTGAATACCAAGATAGACTGGTTTCTATAGCCATTATTGGCTAACCAATCTACTGAAGAAAGTAATGTCAACTTACAGAGGGAAAATCTTCTGCCCAGTCAGTCCTGTCTCTTTTGAGACATGATCGCCAAAGCGTGTTCACGTATGGCAATTAACTGTCTGGTCCGAATAAAAGAATTGAATAGCAAGACTGATTGGGTTCTATAGCCTCCGTTGGCTAACCAGTCTACTGCGGAACATGATTTCAACCTACTGCATAAAAATCTTCTGCAGAAAATAATATCAACTTACCGAGAGAAATTCTTCTGCGCAGTCAGTCATGTCTCTTTCGTGACCAGATCGCCAAAGCGTGTATCACGTATGGCAATTAACTGACTGGTCCGGATAAAAGAATTGAATAGCAGGACAGATTGGGTTCTAAAGCCTTGGTTGGCAACCGGTTTACTGCAGAAACTAATGTCAACCTACTGCGGGAAAATCTTCTGCCTAGTCATTTATGTCTCTTTTGAGACATGATCGCCCAAGCATGTATCACGTATGCCACTTACCTGACTGACACCATAACCACGTTCATTTCAAATAATCGAATGTTAACAAAGACACTCTCCTGGCTACTTCTTGACATCTCATTTTGCCTTCAAAATGAACGACGTTAGTAGAAACTAAAGGGAACATTTCATCAAATTTATTTACAGATTTCCACCAGACAAAAAACGATGTATTCGACTGCAGGAAAAATATTTCGTGTTCACTGCTGCCATTTATGGTCAGGTGCCCCTGCCGTTCTCCTCAGTGTTCTTGACAAGCTCCAAAGGAGAGTCTGTAATGTGAGAGGTACTGATCTGGCGACTCGACTGCAGCCACTTCCTCATCGTCGAAATGTGGCCTCCCTTTGTCTGTTCTATAAATACTTTCATGGCTTCTGCTCGGACGAACTTAAGTCACTGATACCTCCTCAACAGGTGTTTACTCGTGCAACCAGACTGGCAACTGGGTCCCACCCATTCACAGACAGGTTAGCCAAACGCAGACGACAATTCTACTCCTGCAGCTTCCTCTCTCGCATTTCCCGCCTGTGGAACTCACTCCCGTATTCTTGCTTTCCTGACGGCTACAACCTCCAGAAATTTAAATGCAAAGTCAATACTCATCTACTAACCAGTGGA
Organism: Ascarosepion bandense; assembly: GCA_037127315.1. Lineage (NCBI taxonomy): Eukaryota > Metazoa > Mollusca > Cephalopoda > Sepiida > Sepiidae > Ascarosepion > Ascarosepion bandense. The sequence continues at coordinate 2,598,426 of JBBBDQ010001464.1, read as the reverse complement.
CTCTAGCTCTCGCCCCTCCCCTGTATAACCTTCCCTTTCTCTCCACCTATGTATCTGTCATCGCACCTGCTTTCTCAGCTTTCTATTGTTCCTTTCTAACTAGTTTGTACTCCTCACTCTTTTCTAATTAATCTTTTTACATTTATGTAACCCCCTGCATATCAGTGGCGTTTCCGCCTTGCTCGGGGTGAAATGATTAAAAAAAAAAATTCTATTCAATAAAACACGTTTGAATGAACAATGGCTGCCTACATATACTCGAAATAAAAATATATTTGTGCTTGAGAAAGAGAGAAAGAATGAAAAAGATCAATAGATATTTCTTTTCAATTCGCAATAATCAATCGTTTATAAATCCAGACATTTTTGCTATAAATTTTCTATACAAGCAGTCAGATCTGTTATTCAGAAACTACACACTTAAACCTTGTCTGTTTTATCACCGAAAGTTTTAATAACATTTGCTTTTATTTCTGACGATTCTTTCAAATATAAATCTCATGAAAGCAAAAAATAATATATATATATATATATATATATATATATATATATATATATATATATATATATATACTAGCAGTATAACCCGGCGTTGCTTGGGTGTAATGAAAGCTTTAAGACTAATCCATGGTCCTGGAGCTCAGACTCTTTGGACGTTGGCACGAAAGACTAAAAAGCAATAGTTGTTTCCAGTTGAAGCGAAACCGTAGACTGAAAGAAAAATGAATAGATGTAAGTCAAATTTTGATTTCCTGGCATCGATATCAAATAAGTTTTTTTCGTCATAAACTGAATTTTGAAGGTTAAATAAGTCCTCTGAGCAAATGGTATCATGGCGGAGACTAAGAACTAAAATTATACCTACTTAGAGCCAAAGCCGAAGCAAAAACTAAAATAAAAGGGCTAAAAAAAAAAATACAAACATACATGCAGATAAACAGACACACACGCATATATATATTATCAATTTTCTGCAGTATTGTAAGGACTGGAACCTTGAAATTTATGAATATCGTTTCTTATGTCATTGTCTATGTGTGTATCAAATTTGATTAAAATCGGACCACTCCTTCTATAACCCGATTTTTTCGATTATAGATTATCGATATTTATCGGGGGGTACGTCGACACAAAACCTAGCTAAGAACACTCGCAGATGCTTATAGTACAACTGTGTAAATTTTCAAGAAAATCGGTTCAGCCGTTTTGGAGTCTATAGGTAACGGACACACAAAAACAGACACAAGTTTATATATATATATATATATATATATATATATATATATATTAAGATTTATTTATATATCCAGACGTTTTATAGCTAATTATGGATGAAAGACTTGCTCTGATACTTGCAGTATCTTATTGAACATATGCACCAACCTATGTCACTCTACTTTCGTTCAATAACAGCATAAAGGCTGACTATATATGTGAACACAATGTCCGCACACCCACTGACGTAAAATTGAACCGAAATGCATCAATTAATACTGGAAACACAAATAAACTTTTTCAAGTATATAATGAATATACCACTTTTTGTATATTCAAGTACTTGCAAAATAGTCGTTGAACATAAATATTTATAATATATTTCCCGATCTGAACGCAATTTAAGACGGCTAATTAGACGGTTAGTATTGGCATCAATATTATAATTAATACTTCTTCTTCTTCTTCTATGTGCCCTGTCCCTTCAGGACGTAGGCGATCATGGCTCTCCACGTCTCCCTATCCCTTGTGGCTCTTAGTATGTTTGCTCCTGTTGCTCCTGGCAACCCCCGTTCCGTCATCCACCTGATCAGACCCTGCAAATATGTTATCCGCTGCCTTCCTCTGTCTCTCCTTCCTTCTATCTGTCCAGTCAGTATCAGGTTCTCCAGGCTCTCCTTCCTCATTGCATGTCCCAGAAACTTCAGTTGTCTCTTCCTGATGCTCAGCATCAATTTCCTTTTTGTTGCCATTCTTTCTAACACTTCGTCGTTGCTTGTATGCTCAGTCCACGATATCCGTAGCATCCTTCTGTAAAACCACATTTCGGACGCTTCCAGTTTTGTCCTCATTTTCGATGATATTGTCCAACATTCACAGCCGTATTGAAGAACTGACATCACGTAGCAGTCTAGCACTCTTTTCTTCGTTTCTATTGAGATCTTCCTGTGTGTTAGTATTTTGCTCATCTTCTGGAACGCGTCCTTTGCCATGCCAATTCGCCTTCGGATAAAAGCAAATAAATTTGTCGATAATATAATAGATATACACTTTTTAGTATATTCAAGTACTTGCAAAATAGCCGTTAAATAATTATATTTACAATATATTTACCGATCTGAACGAACTTAAGACGAGTAAACAGACGGGTAGTATTGGCATCAATATGGAAATTGAGGAGATTACAACGGGACCAATAGTACACGACAGGTGCCACAGTTAACTGGCCCGTTAGGTGCGTAATGGACGGTTGAAAAGACGTGGTTGGAAAAATGAAACTTTTACGATCAATACTGAGTCATAATTTTTGTTGGTACAATGAAAGCGTAAAACAGATTAGTTCCTTCTAGAAAAATGTCTCGCTTATTTGCTTAGTATATATATATATATATATATATATATATCCAGGTGAAGAGTGCACGATTTTAAGTTCCCTAGCATTTATGTTTTATATAAACAGTGCTCAATACAATAAATATTGTAGAGCTTAATATAATCATATAAATCTGAATTAAGTGTACATTGCGACACGGAAACAAAGAAATTCCGTTTCGCATTGTACATTTAATTCAGAATTGTATATATATATATTAACGAAGATTATATACAACCGACACTTTGAAATTATTTGTTTGGACATTATTTTTGATCGATACTCGTATTTAAGTAAATATTCTCTTTATAATCAAATAATATTATTTATTTATTTCTACCGGCCTGATTATTTACGATAAATTTTTATTACGAAAATGTGTGTCATTCGTCAGGATTCGAACCTGCGACACCTATCCACAAAGGGGAAGCCACCATGTGAACTGGCGCATCTTGGACCTCTCGACCACGAATGACGATCAGTCTAAACGAAGTCAAATTAAGCCAATAACACAATTTTCGAATTCATCTCTGCTCTGAAATGTATTGCAGTGTCAACAAATGTAAACATGTTACGGAAATTAACGAAGATTATAAACAACTGACAATTTAAAATGATTTGCTTGAACATTGATATATATATATTGATTTCATTAAATAATACAGAAGAGTTTATTTATTAAAAATGAAAACAATAAACAGAAACTAAAATTTCTCGAAGTCATATACATAAAACAGTTAAAATTTAACCGGAAAAAAATAAACTACGAAATCTCTACAAATAATTCTTAAATGTCAATAATAGATAACAGAAGTGATTGGGTATCCCAGTGGCTTCCCATACTTCATACATTACGCCCCACTCTCGCGTGGTTATGTGTGACATCACAAGGTGTATTGCGGTTTTCGCTTCCAGTGACCCGCACGCACGTGTTTGTCGTTGCTTTGAAAATCTTCCATGCAAACAAAATAGACTCCTACTAATGTTCGTCCACGAAGTGCTTGATACACTTGAAGTGTAGGGAGCTGGTTAATGTTTCTTTTGTTGTGGCCTTGTGTCAGACTTAACCGAACTCCCTACTGCTTACATGATTTGTGTTGAATTAATATTAATCAGAAGGGTTTTGATCAGAAGGTTGGTTGTCGGCACTTAGAATGTGTGTATTAGTGATGAAGGGTGAAATAATAAAATATACAATTTGCATTTAAAAAAGAATTTTATTATAAGAAAGAATAACAAGTGTTGTAGAAATTAATGTTCAATTATAAATCTTAGTAAGAAGTTATAAGTAGAGTTCGTATTCAATGAAAAGGTTGAAGAATTAAGAGTTCTTACAAAATGTTTGTTGAGAAGAAGAAATAGAGAGGACAATGTCCGGGTTACTTGAAGTTAAGAATTACATCTTTGATGTGTGTCAGCAAACCGCCTCCTCTGAACTGACCGTGACCGGTTAGTGACCATCCTTAATGTTGGGACGCCCGCGCCTATTCGGCTATAATGAACTATTCCATTACAATGTAAAGTAATGGTGGCATCTACGTAGAGAGAGTGTGCCGAGCAGCCGATCGACAAGTCAGTCGTAGACTTCCGGTGACGACCCGGAAGTACCCATTGCTCATACTACGTCTTACGATGGTTGAGACGATTAACCTTTATTCTTGTATTGGATACTAATAACCTTTGTAAATACTATTTTCACGGAATACAATAATTAACCTATTCCTCTTGTTGAGTTATTTATTCTTACTCACGACATACACTTAAATATTGAATAGTAATGTGGTGTGGCTCAGAAACGATTTTTTTAGGTATGAAAAAACCGTTTCTCTGAAGTCTTTTGACTTTTGCGATTTCATGACCAGTCAGGATTCAGAATTCCGCTACAGGTCCCTAAAAGGAATTTGATATTTATTTATTTATTTTATTTTATTTCATTTATTTATTTATTTCGTTTACCTCTGGAACTTCTACGTGGAGCCAGATGAGCAAAGACCAGTTTTGGTCATTTGCTTTCTGAAGCACTGAGAGCAAACATCCGGGCCCACTCTTTGCTCGGTATCACCACACACTTAATATAATTTTCATTTTGATAATGGTTATAAAATGTATATTTACATGCAAGTATTTAAAGACTGACATGTCATTTAAATTTTTGAAGATCAAAGTTGGATGGAATGCATGGATCCGAAAGAGAATTCCACAATAGAAAAATGCATGAGAATAAACATAGACCTGACTGTTGCATCTAGCCAATTCGACTGTGAATTGATGAATATAATTAAAGTATTTACAGAAAAATGCACAGGTAAGCTATATTACGGCAGTGAGAGAGTGACCAATAGTGATATATATATATATATAAGCGTTTCACCCCGATCAAGGCATGTCACTGCCACTACTGTGCAGGGGGCTACGTAGAGTGGAGAAAGGCTGATTAAATATAGGAAATGACAGAGGGTGGGTGATAGGCGGGTAAGGATTTGGGTAGATGAGAGTGTTGTGAGAATAGTTGGGAGTTAGTGTGATAGGAGGTATCTATTGACCCTACATTTAAACACCTGGAGATTGTAACTGTCGGGAAAGCAGACTTGTGGAAGGGAGTTCCACAGGCGGGAAGCGCGAGAAAAGAAGCTGTTGGAGTAGAATTTACGGTTACATCTTATTTGTTTAACTGTAAAATGGTGGGACCTAGTTGCTAATCTAGTATCTCGTGTAAATTCGTGCTTAGGCGGCACCAGTGATCTAAGCTCATCGGAGCAGAAGCCATGAAAGTACTTGTAGAAGAGGCACAGGGAAGCCACATCACGCCGGTGTGAGAGCGGCTGCAGCCGGTCTGCCAAGTCAGTGTCAACCACGTTACAGATCCTCCTTTGTATTTTGTCAAGAAGCCCAAGGAGAGCAGCAGGGGCACCCGACCAGATATGGCAGCAATATATATAAAAGGGAACATTGAAGTCAACTCTCAGGGGCGACAGACTGTTTCATGCTAAGCTCAATCATCAGGCCATATGTTTTGAGTTTTTCCTCTGCTATTTATATATACGTGTCAGTGGGGCATTGTGGGTAATACTTCTAACGGTTATTTTGGCAGGAGTGGCTTGAGTGTTTAATTATTTGAGTAAATCTATTTGACTTGTTATTTGTTTATTCTTTTGTTTTTCGATGATTAATATATTTATTACTTATTTTAAATTTTATTAATTTTTTATTATTATGATTTGCTATTTACTATTTTATTTATTTATTTGTATTATTTTATTTTATTATTTTATTATTATCATTATTTATCTATTGTAATGGATGTTATATCTTTGGCGGTTTGTTAATTTTTTTATAATTTGCTTGGATTATATTATTTGCTCTTTATTATTAGTTTTCTATTTTAAAGTAACGTAGTAAAAATTTGTTTTCATGTCTGCATTTTGATATTAGTTCAGATCGTTTATTTAGTAGGTTATTTTGGTCAGGGAAGGTAATAACAGCTATTTTTTTAAAAAATCATATCACCCCAAGCAAGGCGGTAACGCCACTGATGCGCAGGGGTCTACGTAAGAGTAAAATTGGAAAAGAGAAAACCGGAAACCACATCCTAAACAGGGAACAAGGGATGAGCCTTTACACCTGTTCAATAGACGTGGGTGGAGTGTACTTTCCAGGTTATTTTTGGGGTGATTTGGGTTTTGTTTTTTACTTCCCAGATGTACTCAGAAAGCATTGTGCTGTTCGCGTATTTTCAATTTGTGAAGGATGTTTTGTGTGCGTAATGTATATTTTTCTCCTCATTATCTGGTGTTTTTACCGTCGTTTGGTATATTATGTATATATAACGTAGAATATTTGGTATTTTTGTCAGGTAATTTCCAACAGAGACAAACTCAAAAGAACTCAATGTTAATTTTTTTTATTAAATTTAACAGAGTAATATAATCTTGAAAATATTTTTGGATATTCTACAAATCCGTGGGTAATAAATATTTCGCAGCCAAGCAGCCGCTCCTCAGACCCCAAACCATACAACAGTTAATGTTTAAAATCATCCAGAAAATAGTCACATACAGATGCTCACGTTTCCATAAGAATAGATATTTGGAACTTCTTGGCTACGAAATATCTATTACCTATGGATTTGTATATATATATATATATATATATATATATATATATATATGTGTGTGTGTGTGTGTGTGTGTGTGTGTGTGTGTGTGTGTGTGTGTGTGTGTGTGTGTGTGTGTGTGTGTGTGTTTATGTGCACGCGCGTTGTGGTGCGGTGGATGTCGGCTTGGAAGAGGAAATCGGTTAGTCGAACACTGTGAATTCACTTGCGCGCTGGTACCCTTGGGAAAGGTATTAATCCGTCGAATCACTCCAGTTATGGGTTAAATAACTGAAGTCTGCTGTTCATGCGATCTGTGGCGAACATCTGCACCGACTATTTGTTATAAGCAGTTCCAAAAAGTGTGTATGGTGCCACACACGCCTTCACCACACTAAATTCTTTGAGTGGCAGTCTAACTGAGTTAGACACTCATACGACGAAATCGACGGGTGAGTCCATAATATATATATATACTTTCCTCTTGTATAAATAGAATTAAGCTGTCAATTTTACTCAGAAATCGTCCTATTTTAGTAGCTTTTAGAGAAGCTTACTTCCGGATACATGCTATTCTATGCTCTCAAGAAAACTTCGATCTTCAAGGATTTAACTGCCATGACACTCATTATCTATCGTTTCTTTGTTCGTCCTAAAGACATCTCGCTGAATGAATGAAGATAAACCTTTCAAGAATGATTGGGCTCATGACTGGCACAAACAGATTATATTTTGGGTTCGATCTGGTACTTGATGATAAAGTTTCTGGGATATTTTTTCTATTTTTTTTTTGTTTTTACAAATTTTTTTCGTACGTTTCATATGCCAAATACTAAATTACCTCCCCTAGATTGCTTTGCGTCATTTCATTTTCTGAGCGCTCTTTGTTTCCCATGACAATATTATTATTTATAGTATAAATTTACTATTTATTACCCAAATGCTCCCCCCCCCCAAAAAAAAAAGAAAAGAGCGGTCAAGTTCATTGCTGTTATTCTCATGTTAATAACTGTTTTTTTCCATCGCTAAGATTTTAACGGTATTGCCTTGGTATGTGGTTTTTTGCTGCTTTTGTTTATTTTATTTTCATTTCTTTTGTTTTTTTTGTACAAATTTATTCCTAGTAAATATTTACTATGAAAATGTGTTAGTATTTTTATTATAAAAATGTATTTTTATATCTTCATCGTATTTTAATCCCAGTTTGTGGTTAACTTTTTGCCAAAAGTTGGTATCCTTACGGGTGATACCACCCAGGTCATGATGGACCTGGAAACAACTTCAATTAGGAGGAAGTTTGTTTCTTATTAAGACCTCCCGATCTTTGCTTCCGGTGGTAGTCTATCCTCATACCAAGACTGGTTGTGAAATCATAGTTGTCCTTCTATTAGAATAGATCTTTTTTTCTTTTTAAAATTTAAATATGAAAATTTTGTAAATAAAAAAAAACAAGTTAATTATCAAAATAAATAAATACATTAATAATTGATCCAACTGAAATAAAATAATAAATAATAATTACAGAAAATAAATATATTTATAAACAAATATAAACATAGAAATTCAACAATAATAACATGGGCTTACGGCCTATCACGTTGAATACTCGCTCGATCGCCGAAGTTAAGCAACGTTGAACCTGGTCAGTAGTTAGAGTGGTGACCACTTACGAATACCAGGTGCTGGAAGCGTTTAGTGACGGATGTGCATTCTGGTGCAGTGGATCGAAAAGAGAAATCGGTGAGCCGAGTTCGAATTCCAGTTGAATACACTGCATTCACTTAAGCACTGGTACCTTTGGGAAAGGTATTAATCCATCCCTTCCCTCTAGTTATGGGTTAAATAACAAGGGTAGGACTTGGGGACCTTGCCCTTAAAAACAACTCCCAATGAATCTTGATACTCGAAAAGAAAAAATTATTACTAGACACAAAATTTATATAAAAAAACAACAATAATTTGTTGAAAGAAAGACGTATTATCATAAATAAAATTTAGTTGGCATTAAATGACCGCCGAGGTTGATTTGACATAAAAACCAACCAACCAACATCACTTAGTCTCCTCTAGCCCACATGGTGTCGACAGAAAGAAAGAGCAACCTAAAATGCCAAATACAGCTAAGGGATACTAGAATCAAGCAAGTACAAAAATTTAAATACCTTGGAAGTGTTCTAACAGGAGATGGAAAGTGTGACACAGAGATCCGAAGGCGAATTGGCATGGCCAAAGACGCGTTCCAGAAGCTGAGTAAAGTACTAACACACAGGAAAATTTCACTAGAAACAAAAAAGAGAGAGCTAGATTGCTATGTGATATCAGTTCTTCAATACGGCAGTGAATGCTAGACAATATCATCGAAAATGAGGAAAAAACTTGAAGAGGCGGAAATGTGGTTCTACAGAAGGATTCTGCGGATATTATGGACCGAGCATGTGAGCAATGATGTGTTGGAAAGTATGGCAACGAAAAGAAAATTAATAGTGAACATCAGGAAGAGACAACTGAAGTTCCTGGGACATGCAATGAGGAAGGAGTGCTTGGTTTAATTTTATTTTAAGTTTGCTCTAAGAACATTTTAGCGCATTCTCAATAGGATTATATTTTTTAAACTTTACGTTATTTTTCCACAACACTTTGTTTTATAAATACACTAGCAATATAGCCTGGCGTTGCTCGGGTGTAATGAAAGCTTTAAAGCCAATCCATGGTCCTGGAACTCAGACTCAGCCTAAATAATATTTGAAATAATAAAATAATTGCGACAACTTACCAAACGCACCTAATATATATATATGTACTATCAGTATAGCCCAGCGTTGCTCGGGTGTAATGAAACCTTTAAAACTAATTCATGGACTTGGAGCTCAGACTCAGCTTAAAGAATATTTGTGTGAAGTTTGGTGAGAATCGGATAAAAATTGTTGATTTGTATAAAGGAGATACAGGCAGATAAACACACACACACACAAACATCTTGCCTTTTATACATATATATATATATATATTATCGATTTTCTGCATTATTGTAAGAACTGCAACCTTGAAATTTAAGAATATCTTTTCTTATGTCTTTGTCTATGGGAGTATCAAATTTGATTAAAATCGGGCCACTCCTTCTATAACTTGATTTTTTCGATTATCGATTTTCGATATTTATGGGGGTACCAAAACTTAGTTAAAAACAACATCTCAGGCGCTTATAGTACAACTGTGTAAATTTTCAAGAAAATCGGTTCAGACTTTCGGAGTCTATAGGTAACGGTTACACACACACACACAGACACACACACAGACACACACAGACACACACAGACACACACACAGACACACACACACAGAGACAAAGTTTTATTTATAAATAACTTTAGATAGATAGATATTGCAAAGTAAAATCCTTACATCAGCTTAGATAAAATTTCTAAAGAAACAAAACTCTTCTGTTAAAAAAAGTTTTTACAAGTTTGTCATCATTTATATTGTCGTTTTAAAAATATTTTTTATTTCTTAAATATCCTACATAATTAAAAAAATAAAACAATGCAGGAGAAAGGAAAAGGTATATCCTTTCATATAAACCAAGTCACTGCTACAATTAAACCTAAAATAGAACACACTTATCGGCATTTTCTTTCAGTGAGGTCGCGTCCTTCTGTACTTTAAAACCAGCAAACGATAGGAGATTTTTTTTATGAATATTTAGGTATGATATATTAGCTTGTACCTATGAACACCGCCATTATTTCTTTCCGAAACATCCTCAAACTCTACCGTTGTGGTTGTTGTTGGTAATAATAATAATAACAATATATTAATAAGAAGAAAAGTAATAATAACAATAAGAAAAATTTAAAAAAGAAGAAATTTAATAGGAATAAAAATAAAAAAACAATAAAAATAAAAGTATGAAAATAATAAGTAAATGAAACGAATAATAATAAAAATAATAATAAGACGAATGAAAATAAGACGAAGAATATTAAAAAGAAAAAGAAGAAAATAGAAAGAGTAATAAAAGTAAAAATAATAAGAAAACGAAGAAGAAGATGAAAAAGAAGAATATTATGAAAAAAATAAAAAGAATATGAAGAAGAATATTAAGTAAGAAACTTATAAGAATAAGAATAAGAAGAATATTAAGAAGACGAAAAATATCGAGATTAATAAGAAAAGAAGAAGAATATTCAGAAGAATATTAAGAGAAAATAGAAAGAATAATAAAAGTAATAATAATAATAATAATAATAATAATAATAATAACTTTATCTATGTAATGCTGGGGATGATAGCGAAGATAGAAAAACATGAAATGAAGCCATAACAACACGCCACTACCTGCCTTATGTCTCCCCGCAGACTTGGTCGGTAGTGAGACCAAAGCAGAAATCGAAATATGATGAAAAATGACATAATAATAATAATTTTAAGAAGAAGAAAAAGAGGAATATTGAGAAGAAAAATAAAAAAAAAGAATATTCAGAAGAATATTAAGAAGAAAACTTATAATAATGAGAATAAGACGAATACAGTATGAAGATGAAAAATAATGCGAAGGACATTGAGAAGAAGAATATTAAGAAAATAAAAATAAAGATAAAAATAAAAATACTAATAAGAAAATAAGAATAATAATAAGAAAAATATTAAAAAGAAAAAGTGGATAAATAATAAAAAAAATATTAAGAAGAAGAAGAAAATTAAAAGTAATAACAAGAAAAACAATAAGAAAAAAAACAATTGTTATATATATATATATATATATATATATATATATATATTTGATATTTCAGAACGGCCTCGGCCTTTCCTTAAAATTTAAACTAGAAGCGTTCGCCGTGCGAGCGTTCGTCGAGAGATGTTTAAATCACGTGACGTAGAAAGCAATAGAGTTTTTTAATATTTGTAAACGTATGTTATATATCACTGTACGACGACAAACAACGAGAACACGCGTATGTAAAAATATAAGATTATATTTCTATTCCTGACGACGAGCCTGTGTGGAACAGAGAATGGAAGAGTGAGAGCGCACATAGAATGAGTCGACGGGAGTGTAAGTCTTACCTGTGGTGTCTCTCTGCTTCCACTGGCCGTTCTCTGCTGGCGAATCTGTGTGTCGATTTCTTTTTATAGTCTTCTAGAACCGGGACTTTTCCTTCCGGTTTTGTCTCGCCTACGCAACGCCCACGTAATTCCAAGAGACACCTGTTTTGTTTACTTCCGTAGTCATTTCCGCCGCTGTCGGAAATAAGGTCAAACGAGCCCGACTCATAACCCTGCGACATCCGCTCCAGACGCCGACAGGATGTATTTCTCAAACACCTGACCCCTTCATCGACGGGAAATATCATTGATTGCATCAACCTTCTTCGGGTGGGGGCTAGATTGCTATATTACACAATGTAATAAAAATATTAATAACACAATGTATTTTATGATTGCAGTTCCTGCAGGGTAATGTATATTTTAAGATGGGTTACATTTTTCTTTCAAAATAAGGAACTATTTAAATACAAGTACCTCGAAGTTGAAATGAAAGGCTGAAAAATGTGGTACATGGACTGAAGCCCTCGGATTGATTGGTAAAGATTCTGAAAGACTTATTAAAGAGATTCTTTATAACCTATGCCTTAAGAAATTACAAAAAATTGTAAGCACGAATACAGCTCACACATTCAGTCAGTTAAGTACCATACGTGATACACGCTTTGAACGATCATGTCTCTTTCGAGACTTGACTGACTGGGCAGAAGATTATCCCGCAGTAGATTGCCATTGCTTTCTGCGGTAGACTGGTTGCCAGCAAAGGCTATAGAACCCAATCTGTCCTATTATTTGGCACATGGGTAGAGAGTGAAGGGACGGATTAATACCTTTCTCAAGGGTATTTGTGCGTAAGTGAATGCAAGGAATTGAACAGGAATTCGAACTCGGCTCTCCGATTTGTCTTTCCGAGTCGATATCCACTGCATCACAACGCACATTATGAAGGGTATTATTTATGTAAAGTGTGTGTAATTTTTGGATGTTATAATTTTATTTTCATTTTTTTTTTACAAAAAAAAAGCAGTGGAAAATCTCATGAAGTCATTTCTGACCTTAGGTCACTGGTTGAGTTCTGAAAAAAATATATATGTAAATCAAGATGAAAATGCACCACTTCAGTCCATTGATTGTGGACAGATAGTTTTTAGTTCAATTCTCATTAAAATATGTTTTTGTAAGATGAAGTAGATGTAGAGGTGGGCTATAGAAACCAAGTTTTCAACAGAAAGTGGTGAAGTGTTTTATCGCACTCATTTGTGTCCAAATAAAAGAAAATGGTCCAACGTTTTGTCAATTGGGATTGAGCCGGACTAAAACGTGCCCAGACCTGCACGGGTCTCAAAATATCACTAAAAATCAAAACGTATTTCACAACTTCATTCTGAAACTTTATAAATAAACCATAAATATTGCTAATTTTGATTTAAATGATTGAATGTCTGGTTATATGTTGTTTCTACAAAGCTTACACAGAAATCAAGAAAACATTTAGATGTTTTAAGCAAAAGTAGAATTTTGGGTACAATTTCCCTTTTTCTCATTAAAATCACTCAGAATTTATAACTGTAAAATGTTATGTGGTCTACAAGCAATTTAATATCAGTGCAATACTGTTTCCGATACACCATCAAGTAGAACTGGCATGCAAATTTTATCTTAATGTAGAATATATTGAATTCGCTTAAAGATGTGTGGCATGGTTTACTTTCAAATCACGATGCTAGTTTTAAACATGAGCGGGTTGGAGTCACCAAGAATCCTCTTGACTATTCTTTCTGCTCTTTACAATGGCCTGAGATGTTCAAATATGGAGACTTTGCAAAAGTATACAGTTGATTACTCATTTGATGTGAAGAAACCTACATCAAAATTTGAGATATATGTCTGCAAACAAACAGTAATTGATTTGCAGCAACAGCGTGGCCGGGAGTTCGGTTTCAGCATTAAAGGCGAAAATACACGATGTTCCGATCTGACCAAATTTGATCGTGAAATTTAGTCAAAACTCCCTTCACAAAACCTCATCTGTGAGAGAGATATTTCACATATAGACGAGATAGCACTTCCGGTAGCATCTTGATCGAATCGTAATTTTATTGCAAAAGGTAAAACGGATGACATGATTCTATGAACTTGAAAACTGGTAAAGTTTGAAATAACTTATGTAGATAAACATCACTTCTCAGAAAAGTGGCTGCGATACATTATAAGCTAAGAGAAGCTTAGACCTTTTAAGACAAGCGAGTACCCGGTCGTCACGTATGCGGAGGCTAGATAAATTTTGACCAGCTACCTGAGTATACGCGCTCTTCCCCGCATTAAAAACCGACCTTTTGTCACATCTCGCCTCATAAGGGATGGGGGTAAATACCTTGGGTTTTTGGTTAAGTTCAAGATGCAATATCTTTTCTTATCAGCTTAATCTATTTTTCTCCCTCTCCCCACTTCTATTTTCACTTCTTTCGTTCTTCTATACCAAGCCTCAGTAAGTGCCGTCGACAGAATACTGAGAAAATATCAAAATTGTTGTATGAAGAAAAAGAAACAGTTTAGTAGTCAATAGGAAGTCACCAAATCGAAGCTTGTCGAAAAAAAAGAAAAGTCTATTCAACAGGATGAGCGTCAGAACACGATTGTAGGTGAATGCAAAGCTCACAATGGCCCATTTATATCAGTGGAATAGATTGAATAAGGTAAAAAAACAGTTACAGATGAGCTGAAAAGAAAGTGTTGCGGAAATACATGCTTAAAAAGTATCAGTAAAAAAAAAAGACCGCAGAACATCCTGAATTGTACAAAGTGAACAACATAGAAATGGCGCATTTTTTTAATCATCTCACCCCAAGCAAGGCATTCTACTGCCACTGTTGCACAGGGGGTTGCACAGGGAAATGTCATGAGAAAAAGGGGTTCGTTATAGGAAATGTCAGGAGGAGGGTAATAGACGGATGAGGATACCGAGGATGGAGGTGGAGTAGATGGAAAAAAGAGATTTAGAGTTAGTGCAATAAGAGATGACTATTGACCTTACATTTAAATTCTTGGAGATTGTAGCTGTCGGAGAAGTAAGTTTATAGGTGGGAAGTGCGTGAAAAGAAGCTGTTAGAGTAGCAATTGCGGTTACATTTTATCGGTTTCACTGTAAAAGGGTGGGACCTAGTTGATAATATAGTAGCTCGTGCAAATTCACACCTAGGGGCCATCAGTGATCTAAGTTCATCGGAGCAAAAACCGTAAAAGTATTTATAGAAGAGGCCCATAGAAGCCACGTCACGTCGGTGAGAGAGCGATTACAGCCAAGCTGCTAAGTCGGTATCGATCACATTGCAGATTCTGCGTTGGATTTTGTCAAGAATCCCGAGGTGAATAGCAAGGGCACCCGACCAGATGTGGCACTAGTATTCAATAGACGGGTGGTAAGATAAACTTGGGAATCCGGTTTTCGGGTAAAGATGAAAATGATTGTGATACTGGTGCCACATTCCCAGAGGTAGAATGAATTGAATGAATCTCAGGAAGATGTTGATGAATCTGCTAAACCCAATGAAAAAGACGATGTTGCTATGAATGAACACTGTGTGGCCATTTGGGATAATGATAATGAAAGAGACTGGTATGTCGGTATGACTCGAGAAAAAAATTGGCACTGATTAATACCTGATTGACTATCTTGAACAGATGCCAAAAGACAAGGTGAAGAAACTGTGGCGATGCCCAGCCAAAGTAGATCAACAAAAGACTCTGAAGATTCAAATTCTCCCGTGCAAAGTGATCTGATCATAGGACTTAACAGAAAGAACATTACTATTTGTTTTGCATAAAAATCATGTTACCGATGAGGTACGTAAATCATTATACTGTTAACGAGTTAATAAGCTAATCATACATATATATATTTGTTTAGAAATTTAGAGTATTTATACCTTTTTAGCTCTGTCCGATGACAGATATACAACTGAAAAAAAAAAAAATTTATACTGATTAGATGCCCGGTCCTGGGGAACAGCGTCCCGAGGCCGCACCACCCCATTGCACCAGAGAAGTGGACCAGGTGCTCGTCACCTGGGTCAGTGCGACCGGCGGTTGCGGGGATTAGGGAATTTTTGTTCCTTTGCCCGCTCGTACGGGTCTGAGCTCCCCACATTAAAAACCGACCTTATGTAACATATCGTTCTAGTGCAGAAGTTGGGTAAATATCTTTATACCTTTTTAACCACACTTAAGCAGTTTCATAGAATGAAATTCTATCATTAGACATTATATCCGTTATTTTCTGAACTTTCGGCAATTCATACCAATTTTAGCAGATTTTGGCCGAATTCTTCTATTTTTGAATTTTTTTAAAAAACCTATGACATATATAAAACGTAATATACAATATTCGTTTTCAGATTTTTCGGGGACTGGAGAGTTTTTGTTCCTTTGCCCGCTCGTACGCGTCCGGGCACCCCACATTAAAAACCGACCTTGTGTCACATATCGCTCTAGCTGGAGAGTAGGGTAAATACCTTTATACCTTTTAACCACAGTTAAACAGTTTCATAGAATTAAATTCTATCATTAGACATTATATCTGTTATTTTCTGAACGTTCGGCAATTCATACCAATTTTAACAGGTTTTGGCCGAATTCCTCTATCTTTGAAATTTTTAAAAAGACTTATGACATATGTAAAACGTAATATATAATATTCGTTTTCAGATATATCAGTAGAATACCAACTCGACGGCGTGTCTCGATACAATGTAATGTTGCAGTATTAGGTGATTTCAGTTCAAAATAATCAGTTTGGTCCAAGTTTTCTTTTCCTGAAATTTGATTTATTTCAGCACTAAAATACCCTACCATTTCAATAATTGATCTGTAGAGCCAATGTTGTGTATGTATAACTATAAATTTCATCATCGTATTCATTTTGTGAAGATTAGTTGGTTCATATTGATGTTATATGAAATACGTTTTCAATTTTAGTGATTTTTGGGACCCATGCACGTCTGGGCACATTTCGATCCGGCTCCATCATAATTTTTAAAAGTTTTCAAAAGATTGACCCATCTACTTTTATTTGGACACAAACGAATAAAAAAAAACACTTCCCCACTTATTTTGAAAACTTTGGTTTCTATAGCTCACCTCTAATTATCGTGAACATTACTATTTGTTTTGCATAAAAATATCCAGCGATAGTATTTCTTCTTCTACAAGAATCGTCCTTTTAGGGCGTAGGCGATCATGGCTTTCTACGTCTCCCTATCTGTTGTGGGGCGTTACCTACTTAACTATGGACTCTTCCTACCAGTATATTAACTGAGAGTTAATCACTCTCGTGGCTTCAGTTCAGCTCAGCACAGTCTGTCTGTCAGTCACCAGTAAGCCAAGTTTATATTTAATATTTTTCTTGTATCTATTTTTGACTTAATATATGTTGTTAAACTTACGTGTTTCAAGTTATCATTTTGTGGTCCCATCACCGGTCCACATCACTATCCCTGGCAGATTTTAGCACGCTTTCTCCTGTTACACCACGTCAATCTCGTTTTGCCATCTACCTGCTCAGGCCCTCCAAATATGTTATCCGCTGCTTTCCCCTGTTTCCTTTTCCTTCTATCTGGCCTGTTAGTATCAGGTTCTCCAAGCCCTTTTTTCTCATTGCATGTCCCAGAAAATTCAGTTGTCTCTTCTTGATGCTCACTATTAATTTCTTATTCATTTCCATCCTTTCCAAAACATCATCATTTCTCACAGGCTCAATCCATGATACTCCCAGCATCCTTCTGTAGAACCACATTTCAGTTGCTTCAGGTTTTCTCTTCATCTTTAATGATATTGTTCAGCATTCACTGCTATATTGAAGAATTGACATTACATAGCGATCAAGTACTTTTTTCTTTGTTTCTAGCAACATTTTCCTGTGTCTTAATACTCTACTCAGCTTCTGGAACGCGTCATTCGCCATGCAAATTCGCCTTCAGATTTCTGTGTCGCACTTTCCCTCTTCTGTTAGAACACTTACCAGGTATTTAAATTTTTGTACCTGCTTGATTTTACTATCCGCTCCTGTATTTGGCAGAGGTAGTAGTAGTAGTAGTAAAAAAAATATTATTTGAGCAAATAATATTATTGCTAGAATGACCCTTGAAAATTTCACGGTTTACCTATTTCAATTTTCTCATGAATGCTAATTCTTCAGTTAATGTTTGAATAACCCTTTAGTGAGTTCTACGATAATAAAATATCCGGAGAAATTTATCTATCGCATCATTAAATATTTGAGCTTAACAACTGTAACAAATTATCACAATAATCATAATTATGAATACTGGTCGTTATTTCAAAAACTGGGTATAAATGAAAACATTTGAAAGTGATAATTTTTTCCATTACTTTGAAACAAACTTTAAACACTTCTATCTTCGCTTCATTCATTCATTTGTCAAGTTTTTCCTCCGCAATCAAAACAGAATAGTCCATTATTTATGAAAGATTCGCAAGAGACGTTAAAAAGTTTGACCTTCTCTTAATTCTAGTCAAATACCTGTCCCAAGGAAAATTTATTTTAATTATAATTTAAAATTACTCCAACAGTTATTTTATTTAACACTAGCATCATAGCCCGGCGTTGCCCGTGCAACTAAGAACATTTTAGCAGTTGGAGAAGATGCCAATGAGAAGAGTAGATGGGAATCCTTTATTGAAAGTTAGAAAAGAGAGCTGAGGCTGTTAGTATCCATTTCCAGCATTAAGAAGATGGCCGTGAATGCATGTTGCTGTTGTATTTGAACCTAACTCACACAAACGTCAAATCTTGTGATGTAATAATATTTATAATATTAAATGGATAAATTCCTTTAAAACTATGTTATATAAAAAGTAATAATATAAAAAAACTGTTTAAAAATTGTTAAAAAATCCTATTAAAAAATCTGTTTTCTTTTGTTTTGCGTAAACGTGATTTGATGACTTGTGTGACATTGTAAACAACATTGCGTTTGTTTTGTTTCAAAATCACGGGAGAAAATACTTACACTTTTTGTTGACTGAATGACTTTAACATAAAAATAAAATTTATTTAATTTGTTTTACTGAAATTAGAAATATAAAAACTATTACGCTCTCAGTTCAGAAATTTTCGAAGAATATTTAAAAATGTAGAAATTTAATTTTAGAGGAAAAAGTTACATTAATGCTACACAAATAACAGACAGTTGATTTCCTGCATGAAATATTTAGCGAAAAAATAAAGTTTGTTGTTTTTTAAATTTTATTTCCTGAAGTATGAAATATTAAATCTGAAAAGAAACAGCCTTAAATAATTAAGTTAACCATTGGCACTATTTTTTTTATTTTTACATATTTTGTTTTGTTTTTGTTTGAAAAAACAACACTTTTTTAAAAATATTTCTTTGGTTTCAAAATTACGAGGAAAAATAATCACATTTTTTTGTTGACCAAATGAATTTTTAAAACGTCGAAATAAAAATTAAAAATAAAGGCTAATCTTTTTTAGTCTCGTTTGACACGTGTGATTTGTAACCATCTTAGATCTTAGATGTTTTTACGTAGCAAATTGCCACCATTTGCCAAAAATTACGAAAGGGAACATTGATGAACTTAAACTCAAAAAGTATGTGTCGACCTGGCTTCCCTGTAAATATGTGTCCCTAGAAATTTTGAAAATGTAGGCGTACATAGGAAATAGTCACACACAGACTCACAGATTGCCTTTTATATATATAGATAGATTACAAGTTTTCTTGGCGTCTGCTTTACTCAACACCTCCGTTTGATTCTCTGAACTTGAAAACGGGTGATTTTTTAAATATCTTATGTAGATAAACATCATTTCTCAAGGATTTGGCTACGAAGCATGATAAGCTGAGTGAAGCTTAGACCATGTAAGACAAGTGCAGTACCCAGTCGTTATGTATGCGGAGGCTGGGTAAATTTTGACGAGTTGCGTGAGTATACGAGCTCTTTTCCACATTAAAAACAGACCTTTTGTCACAACTCGCCTCAGAAGGGATGGAGGTAAATACCCTGGGTTTTTGGTTAAGATCAAAATGTAGTATCTGTTCTTATCAGCATACTCTGCCCCCACCTGTATTTTCACTTCTTTCTTTGTTCTTTCTTTTATTTTCACATGGAAAAGAAGAAATATTTCCCTTCTTCCAACGCGATCAAAACACAGAATAGTTTAGTAGGTATAAGCAAAGCATAATGTTTATGCGAACTAAACAAGTGGGGAACAAGCAGAATTATAATAGAGTTGAGTCGCGTATAGTAAAGATAGTCATCTGAGATGTAATATCTTCATGTAAAGAACGTTGGGAATAAAAATTTGTCAGTCGTAGGACTCAACAATGTGTATAAACCTCAGAGATATTTGAGGACTACCTTTTGAAAAATAATATTCTGTATAATAGTGCGTATTATAAACAGTCAAAAACGGTATATATCATGGGAAAAAAAGGCGTGGTGAAAGATTTTAAAATAATATGGCACACATAGCTTATATCAAAATATATTTCAATGTTTTATATCAGCCATTTTCCATCTTAACTGGAGATCTCAGGCATTCTTCAGCTTCTGTAAATAATGGGCCTTACTTTTCCAGATGATGATTTGTCAAAGGGCTTGCATTCACTCACAGATGTTTTCTCTATTGAGATTAGAATGTTTATCCATAGGTGAGTAGACGGGTTTGAAGTTATGATTTTCCCAACGGAATTAGAATTTGAGAAAAATTGAGATTAGCCTATCGTTTCGCGACGTTAATCGGCAAATCTGTCCATGCGTTTTTATGCATATATTGTGACAGATTTTATATACCAACGTTTAATATATTGTATCGGTCTTTATACGTAAATTTGCATATGCACAAGTGAACATTTATAGTTTATAGCAAAAGAAATACAAACGTTTATATATCTTTATGGTATAAATATTGGAATATTGCACAACGCTCATCTAAAAAAAGTTTTATAAACATTCTCAGAACCCTTTTACACATACCCTGAAGCTTAGATTCCTTTTTGACAGAAATAAAAGTGATGTAACGATATTCCTAAGAAACTAAGCTCAAATTATCTCAGTAATGCATAAGCGTTTGAACGTGATTAAAAATGTAGCCCTGTCAGACGATCGCTTACAATTATGGCGGATTCTATCGTCTGCATTTGAACATGTGTTCATGTAGATATTGCTTGCGCTTGTCTGTTTATGCCGGTGGCAAATTGTATGCAGGCTTGTAAATACTCGTAAATAGGTATTAGGATTGTAGACATTTTCAACGGAGAATTGGATATAGACGTAATTGTCTTCGACAATTTGCGAGTAAAGGCGGAATATTTTAAACATGAAAGTTTGATGATCTGGGCTGAGGTAATTTGAGCTATAAGGATTTTATTAATTCGCTTTGATACTTTTACTTCATGAAAAGAATGGATCAGTTGAGAGTGGATCGAATTACGATAGTTACAATATTAAGATAATCTCTTCTAAATTTTAGAAATGATTGTGGATGAATGGTTGCTGAATATACAGCGATTTTTTCTCTTTCTCTCCCGAAACGATTTGTACATTCAAAATACAGAAGTACATCTCTTATATATTTTGACCTTATAAATTTTTGAGAATAATGTTCACCTTGTACAATGCCCCTGATTCACTCAGACTTGAGGTTTGCAGAGTAAGAAGCACAGTTTATTGTGGTGCAGTTGATATCGACTTGGAATGACAAATCGGGGAGCCGAGTTCGAATTTCAGTTGAATTCTTTGCATTCACTTTCGCACAAATACCGTTGGGAAAAAGAATTAATCAGTTCCTCCCTCATGTTATGGGTTAAATAATAAAACAGATTGGGTTCTATAGCCTTGGCTGGCAACCAGTCTGCCGCAGAAAGTAATGGCAACTTACTGCGCGATAGTCTTCAGACCAGTCAGTCATGTCTCTTTCGAAAAATGATCGCCCAAAAGCGTGCATCACGTATAGCACGTAACTGTCTGTCTGAATAAAATAGTTGGAAACGTGATTAAGGCTTCTACTGGGCATAAGATCAGTTTTATATTGTTATGAAGTAATAAGCTGACCCGCACTAATTACTACTTAATAATATTATACATCTCTGTCCCTTCTACCTATGCCCAGTCAGTCATGTCTCTTTCGAAACATGATCGCCCAAAAGCGTGTACCACGTATGGCACTTAACTGATTGAAGGAAAATAACTGTTAGCCCTAGACATGAACAGGTTAAGGTTATAGTGATCGGAGAAATATCCTCTTGGGAGTCTTTTTCACAGATTAGTAGTTTTTACGAAGTAGCTGCTCGAGTGGAACTTACATCTCACCTATGGAATACGCAGGGAATTGAAATGATTTGCTACAATCAGCCTGGCATGGTGGTCGTAGTCGTGAAGATTAGAATTGGTGGAACGAAGGAATGTAGTTCGTTTTAACACTTGCCGTAGTAATAGCAATATAATAGCTAGAGGCTTGCAAGGTTTCCACTTTGGGAAAGAGATTTTAGAGCGAAAAATAATTCATCAACTCCAAGAACGCGGAGACTGAGAAGTGAAGATAGAACAGAGCTTGTCCATATATGAATGACACTAGTAACCCATGTTCAGCTTGATTTGTTTCTTTTAAAGATAGAGGATAGCAAGTGAAGTTTGTTTGTATTTTTGCAATTAATTCACTCTATGCAAGGCGATTATGCCACTAAAACGCAAGGGATTACTCAGAATGAAAGAGAATTAGAAAATTTTTGAAGGAACTAAAAACAAGAAATATGGATAAAATCCAACTCCTTTTCAAATGTCCAGAAAAATATATGAACATGACGATAGGTTTACTGGAATGATATAGAGAACTATGGGATGTACGTGGTGGTCCAGTGGATATCGGCTCGGAACAAGAAATCGGAGAGCCGAGTTCGAATTCCAGTTGAATTCATTGCATTCACTTACGCGCAAATACCCTTGGGAAAGGTATTAATCCGTCTCTTCCTTCCAGTTATGGGTTAAGTAACTGGACAGATTGGGTTCTATAGCCTTGGCTGGCAACCAGTCTACCGCAGAAAGCAACGGCAACCTATTGCGCGATAATCTTCTGCCCAGTCAGTCATGTCTCTTTCGAAACATGATCGCCCAAGCGTGTTTCACGCATGGCATTTAACTGACTGACTGATAAAGAACTGTATATTTTTCCAACATCTTTATCGATGGATTATATGTACAAGTTCCGCATAAGGTTTGGGTTGAGCACAAATAAGCGCTTAATCAGCCTCGCTCCTCGAATGAACACAGATTCACTGCAATAGGCGTAAATAGCGGTTTCGTGTGGTAATGATGGAACAACACTTATTTGGTTTACGGAGTACTGAATGTGACCAACCAGCCCACAACTCCGATAGCTCGGCCAGAGCCAGGGTCAGCTCATCTAGAGCCAGATTCCGGTCATTTAGAGCCAGGGTCTGGTAATCTAGACCCAAGATCTGGTCATCCAGATTCGGATTCTGTTCATCTAGAGCCAGTGTTTGGTCATCTAGAGCCGGGATCTGGTCACCCAGAGCCGGGGTCTCGTCATCTAAAGTCATGGTCTTGTCATCTAGAGCCGGGATCTTGTCATCTAGAACCAGAGTCAGGTCACCGAGGGCTTTTTAGCTACACATCTATACCGGTATATCATCAGCATTTTTTGTTAAATAATTTAAAATTTCTGATCAGTCAGATTAAGAATTTTTAAAACATCATTACACAGTATTTATATTCTGAGCAAAATTCTTTTAAAAGTCATCATCCTCAATCTAATGACCGGGTGTACTCAGTGGGTCACAGCAGAGCTGAGTACCTGACCAGATCCCTCCATATGTCTCACTTGCGTGCAAGTGTGAATGATCCGCCACTCTCTGTGAATGATCTATAAATGCATTCAGTTTCCTTGTCAGATTATTTACCTTCTGTCTGCCACCTCATCTTTTGCCCAAAGGTGTCAACTTGTCGGATGATAGTAGAAAGAGTGTTCTGTCTCATGACGTATCCATTCTTATCTAAATATCCTTTCTACTCAATCACTATAATGTAACCATTGTAATGCATTAGGGTAATAAAAAAGAAAAACGTTAACTGTGAATTTCTATAGTAAATTAAATGTACTTTATTCTATAATAATAATAATAATAATAATCATCATCATCATCATCATCATCATTATTATTATTATTATTATTCTGTTGTCATTTATCATCATATGTTGATTTGTACTATGGTCGCACTACCTCCCAAGTCTGCGGGAAGACCTAAGGCAGGTTGTGGTGTGTTGTTATGGCTCCATTTAATGTTTTTTCTATCTCCCCTAAAACCCCTGGCGTTACATAGATAAAGTTCTCCTTAGTGTATGGGCTGTACTTGACAAAACAATTTTTTGTATATCTGTAATGTGATCAAAACCGACTTGGCTGACCGGCTGCAGTCACTCTCTCACCGGCGCGACGTGGATCCCTTTGTCTCTTCAATAACTACTTTCACGGCTTCTGCTCCGATGAACTTAGATCACTGGTGCCCCCTAGGTACGAATTTGCACGAGATACTAGATTAGCAATTAGGTCCCATATTTTTGCACTGAAACCGATAAAATTAACCGCAATTTCTACTCCAAAAGCTTATTTTTTCGCACTTCCCCCTGTGGAATTTCCTTCCACATACTTGTTTCCCCGACGGCTACAATCTCCAGGAATTTAAATGTAAGATCAATAGACACCTCCTAACACACTAACTCGCACCCATTCTCTCAAACACTCTTCCTATGTACCTCCTTACTCGTCTATCACCCTCCTTCTGACATTTCCTATATCTAATCGCTCTCTCAGCACCTTCCCCTGTGTAACCTCCTGCGCTATAGTGGCAGTGGAATGCCTTGCTTGGAGTGAAATGATTGAAAAAAAAATCTCTTAAGCTGGGGTTTTCATGGATTCTTTCAATATGTTGTTCTGTTCCATTTTTTATCATTCCAAGTGCACCCACTATCACTGGCATGATACTTGTTTTAAATTTCCACATTTTTTCTATTTCAGTTTCGAGGTTTTTATATTTTGACAGTTTTTCGAATTCCTTGGTTGCTATGTTACAATCCGCTGGACAAGCCATATCAATTAATAGACAATTTTTTTCTTTCTGGTTTTTAACAGTAATATTTGGATTATTTGCTTCAATTTTTCTGTCTGTGTATATGGTGTAATCCCATATAATGGTGACATCTTCTATTTCAGTAACCGGTGCTGGGTGATGTTCATACCAGAGTTTGTTTACATATTTTCCATAATGTTTGCACATTGTCTAATGCAAATATTGCTCCAATCTGTCGTGACGAATTTTATATACATTTGGGGCAAGTACAGAACATTCTGAGGTCAGATGGTCTACTGTTTCTTGCTATTTATCACAGAACCTGCATGTTGGATTCACATTATATTATTCTCACATTATATTATTATCACATTATATTATTATCACTTTCAGGTAAATATTATACATAATAATGTGGATACAAAATTATTATTATTATGTCATTTTTCATCATATTTTTATTTCTGCTATGGTCGCACTACCAACCAAGTCTGCGGGAAGACCTAATGCAGGTCGTGGAGTGTTGTTATTGCTCCATTTCATGTTTTTTATATCTCCCCTATCATCCCTAGCGCTACATAGACAAAGTTTTCCTTAGTGTGTGTGCTGTACTTAATAAGACAGTTTTTTGTATATCTCTTAAGCTGGGGTTTCCAGGGATTCTTTCGGTGTGTTGTTTTGTTCCATTTTTTATCATGCCAAGTGCACCTACTATCACTGGCACAACTCTTGTTTTCAATTTCCACATTTTTTCTATTTCAATTTCCAGGTCTTTATATTTTACAGTTTTTCAAATTCCTTGATTGCTATGTTACAATCCGCTGGACAAGCCATATCAATTAATAGACAAATTTTCTCTTTCTGGTTTTTAACGATAATGTTTTCAATTTTATTATTTGCTTCAATTTTATTATTATTATTATTATTATTATTATTATTATTATTATTAAGAACAACAACAACAAAAAAACAAAAACAAATTGAAAACAACTTGTATGAACATCACCCAGAAGCTGTTACAGAGATAAAAGACATCACAATTCTATAGGATTACACCATTTTCACAGGCAAAAAGACTGAAGCAAATAATCCAGACATAATTGTAAAAAGGAATGACCTGCCTAATAATTGTCATGCTTGTGCAGCGCACTTTGACAAAGCAACCAAGAAAATTGAAAAAATTATTCAAGATTTGGATATCGAAATAAAAAAAATGCGGAAATTGAAAACAAGAACAGTATCAGTCAAAGTAGGTGCGCTTGGAATTATAAAAAAGGGAATACAGCAACTCTTTGAAAACATCCCTCTAAATCCCAGCTTAAGAGAAATGCAAAAGGTATTCTTGACAAATACAGCCCTCACGCTAAGAACTAGCTAGTAATGTTACGGGAGTTATGGGAGAAATGTAGCCATGACAACACACACTATCAGCCTTAGTTACTATTAGTTATTCCCGCAGGTAGGTAGAGTGACTATAGCGAAATCAAAATATAATAATAATAACCAGTAATATTATTAGTAGTAGGAATAATGGTTGTAAAACAACAATAACAATCATATTTGGATTCGGTCTTATGGTCGCTGTGCTCCTGTGAATGATCTTGAAATTCAGTGACGATGTCTAGCAGTTTTCTCCCCGGATTTGCCTCTATCTCTTTGTACCCCTGAGTTAATAACCTCACGTCTATTGAACAGGTGAAGAGGCTTATCCCTTGTTTCCTGTTTAGGATGCGGTTTTCCGGTTTTTCTTTTCTAATCTTCTCACTGTTTTTTCAATTGGAGTAGATAGACTAAACTATCGCCCGGTTCACACTCCACCCACGTCTATTGAACAGGTGAAGAGGCTCATCCCTTGCTTCCTGTTTAGGATGCGGTTTCCGGTTTTTCTCTTTTCTAATCTTCTCACTCTTATGTAGCCCCCTGCACATCAGTGGCGTTACCGCCTTGCTTGGGGTGATATGATTAAAAAAAAAAAAAAAAATTGACAGTGACAAGATGGCTGGCACTTATAACGTGTCCATGCCATTTTCAACTGTCTCTTCCTGACGGTGGTTATGAATTTCTCCAACGGACCTGTTTCTTGTTCGACACTCTCACGCAGTGCGCCATTTGTCATGCGGTCTATTTAAGAGATGACGGGGATGATTCTCTTGTTTCTCATTTCAAATACGTAGATTCGTCGCTATATTTTTTTCTGTTCCTGTCCAAGGTTCCAAGCATACAACAGTTCGATCTTTGATTTCGGACAGATGTACTTGTCTTTGCAGATATTCATTAGTTTTGAGAGAGCATCTATTTTTTTTTTCATTTCCTTTTCTTTAACAGACAATAAATTAAAATTACAAATGTTGGACCTAATTCTTTTGGATTCCTATAATCCGAATATGAAAGTTTTTTTTTTAATTCTATTTAGTAACTAGCAGTTTAACCCGGTTTCACTCAGTTAGTTTAAGGAATAATAAGAATAAAAAACATATAATGAATTTACATACTTACACAATGTCCACCCTTGTCACTTTTATATAAATAGATAGATTACCAATAATATATTTTAAAGTAAAATGACCAATAATACATTTTATAGGAGAATTACGAATAATACATTCTATAGTAAAATAACCAATAATACATTTTATAGTAGAATTAACTCGGTTTCACTCGGGTAGTTTAAGGAATAATAAGAATAAAAAAACATATAATGAATTTACATAGCAAATACTTACACAACGTCCAGCCTCGTCACTTTTATAGATATAGATAACAATGTAGAATGTTTTCTATTGGATTATGGTGGGAGGAGGGGCAACATATATAGATATAGATAATATAAAATCGGGTGATCGATTCTATATTATAATCAATACATAAAATGATCCCTGAATTTGTGGGGTGATAATATATATTTTTTTTAATCATTTCACCCCAAGCAAGGCATTCCACTGCCACTATTGCGCATGGGGCTACATAGGGGAAGGTAAAGAGAAGGAGTGGTTAGACATAGGGAATGTCAGGAGGAAGATGACAGATGAATAAGGATACCGAGGATGAGGGTTGGGCAGATGGGAAGAGTGTTTGATAGAATGGGAGCAGGTTAGTGTGTTAGGAGGTGTCTATTGATCTTACATTTAAACTCCTGGAGATTGTAGCCGTTGGGGAAGCAATCGTGTGGAAGGGAATTCCACAGTCGGGAAGTGCGAAGAAAGAAACTGTTGGAGTAGAAGTTGAGGTTGCATTTTATCGGTTTCACTGTAAAAGGGTGGAATCTAGTTGCTAATCTAGTATCTCGTGCAAATTCGTATTTAGGGGGCACCAGTGATATAAGTTCATCGGAGCAGAAGCCGTGAAAGTATTATATATTTTCTACCCTTAATTTTGGCTTCCTGAAGAATGTCTAGGTGCCGCTAGCGTTCTAAAATTTGGATCTACATCTGAGCGCAACTCCCGTCGAGCTAGACCGCAAAATGCAGAGGCTAAGTTGAATGTATCAAACAAATAAATACTCATACAACGTCCATCCTCGTCACTTTTACACATATAAATAACCGCCAAGTCAGGCAATATGATGGTAGATATGAATTTATGTAAAAAATGACGACACTTTATTGTTAGTGGATGCTCGTGTTTGAATAGACGCTCTGTTTATGTGTTAATCAGTAAATTTATTTATTTTTATCTACCGGCTTGCATTTTTGAGAAATCTAATTAGAGCAATAGATTTGGTCAAGAAATATCTCACACATAATGATTAGTTCTATGATTTTTCATTTAACTAATATCTTTGTACCCCTGAGTTATTAACTTGTTAGATGACAGTGACAAGATAGTTGGCACTTTTAAAAATGTCCTTGCCATTTTCAACTTTCTCTTCCTGACGGTGGATATTAATTTCTCCAACGGACCTGTTTCTTGTTTGACATTCTCACGCAGTGAGCCTTTTTTCATGCGGTCTACGATGTGCGTTGTGGTACAGTGGATATCGGCTCGGAACGAAAAATCGGGGAACCGAGTTCGAATTCCAGTTGAATCTATTGTATTCACTTACGCGCAAATACCCTTGGGAAAGGTATTAATCCGTCTCTTCCTTCCAGTTATGGCTTAAATAGCAAAACAGTTTGGGTTCTATAGCCTTGGTCGGCAACCAGTCTACCGCAGAAAGCAATGGCAACCTACTGCAGGATAATCTTCTGCCCAGTCACTCATGTCTCTTTGGAGACATGATCGCCCAAGTGTGTATCACGTATGGCACTTAACTAACTGACTGACATAAGAGATGACGCGGATGATTCTCTTGTTTCTCATTTCAAATACGTGGATGCTCGTATTTGAATAGACGCCCTGTTTATGTGTTAATCAGTAAGTTTATTTATTTTTATCTACCGGCGTGCATTTTTGAGAAATCTAATTAGAGCAATAGATTTGGTCAAGAAATATCTCACACATAATGATTAGTAACATGATTTTTCATTCAGCTAATATCTTTGTACCCCTGAGTTATTAACTTGTTAGATGACAGTGACAAGATAGCTGGCACTTTTAAAAATGTCCTTGCCATTTTCAACTTTTTCTTCCTGACGGTGTATATTAATTTCTCCAACGGACCTGTTTCTTGTTTGACATTCTCACGCAGTGAGCTTTTTTCATGCGGTCTACTTAAGAGATGATGAGGATTAGTCTCTTGTGTCTCGTTTCAAATACGTAGATTCTTCTCTATAATTTGATCTGTTCCCGTCCAAGGTTCCAAGCATACAACAGTCTGATCTTTGATTTCAGTTAGATATACTTGTCTTTAAAATATTTATTCGTTTTGCGACAGCAGCTAATTTTTTCATTTCCTTTTCTTTAACAGACAATATATTCAACATTAAAAATGTTGGACCTAATTCTTTTTCATTCCTATAATCTAAATATGAAAGTTATTTAATACTATTTAGTAATAACCGCCACCTTAAGCAATATATAAAGCATATGATTGTAGATATATATTTATGTAAAGAAAATAAATTTTTTTCATTGATTAATCTGGCAGATTTTTATTACATAAACAATATTTTTAATGGACGCACGTATTTGAATAGACGCTCTGTTTATGTGTTAAACAGTAAATTTATTTAGTTTCATCTACCGATCTGCATTTTCGAGAAAACTTATTAGAGAAATAGAGTGCCGATGAAATATCTCACGCATAATGATTAGTGTCAATGTTTTTTTTATCTAACTAATGTCTTAGCAGCCGAAAATGACAAATACAGAGATCCGAAGGCGAAATAGCTTGGCGAAGGACGCATTCCAGAACCTGAGTAAAGTATTAAGAAACAGGACAATTTCGCTAGAAACAGAAAAGAGAGTACTGGATTGCTATGTGATTTCAGTTCTTCAATGTGGCAGTAAATGCTGGACAATATCATCAAAGATGAAGGAAAAACTTGAATCAACTAAAATGTGGTTCTACAGAAGGATGCCGAATCTGTGAGCAATGATGAGATTTTGGAAAGAATGGAAACGAAAAGTTAATTAATACTGAGCATCAGGAAGAGATATCTAAATTTCCCGAGACACGGCTTGGAGAATCTGATACTAACAGGCGAGATAGAGAGAAAAAGAGACAGGAGAAAGCAGCGGATAACATTTAAGAGGCCTGAGCAAGTGGATGACTGAACGGGGGCTGAGAGACATTACAGGAGAAAGCGTACTAAGAGCCACCAGGGATAGGGAGACGCAGAAGGCCATGATCGCCTACATTCTGAACGGACAAGGTACATAAAAGAACAAGAAGAACCCTCTAAATCTCTGTATTAACTTTGATTACACACGATAAAATGAGATCTGTAGAAAGCTAAGGCTTGGAGAACCTGACATTAACAGGCCAGATAGAGGGAAAAAGAGACAGAGGAAAGCAGCGGATAACATATATAAAAGCCCTGAGCAGGTGGATGACTGAACGGGGGCTGAGAGACGTTACAGGAGAATGCGTACTAAGAGCCACCTGGGATAGGGAGACGCAGAAGGCCATGATCGCCTACATTCTGAACGGACAAGGTACATAAAAGAAGAAGAAGAACCCTCCAAATCTCTGTATTAACTTTGATTACACACGCTAAAATGAGATCTGTAGAAAGCTAAGGCTTGGAGAACCTGATACTAACAGGTCAGATAGAGGGGAAAAGACATAGGGGAAAGCAGCGGATAACATATTTGAAGGACCTAACCAGGTGGATGACAGAATGGGTGTTGCGTGGTATAACAAGAGAAAGCGTGTTAAAAGCCCCTTTTAGGGAGAAGTGGAGAGCCATGATCTCTTAAGTCCTGAAATGACCAGGCACAGAATAAGAAGAATCTCTTACCATGATGTTAGTGGTATTTACAGTAGTTATATGCGAATGGTATGTGATGTATATTTAATTAACATAAAGATAAATATCTTTACTTTTTAATAAAACGGTAAAGGGAATCCAGACAACATTATAAATTATTTCAACAACAGATATAAATGAAATTTTATATGTATAGGTTATAACTAGGCATTTCGAATGAGCGAAATGGTTTACAAGCTTGTCTTGCTAGATCAAGTACGAGTGAATAGTGATACCTGAATCTTTCGGCCCTGTGCCAAATTTAAGATACGTTTAGAAAATCATTTGAAAACTTCAAGTTGATGTAATAGTTAGCAAGCTTGTCTTCCTAGATTAATTACGACTAAGTAGTAAGTTTGATTCTCACTGGGTGCTCCATACTTTTGGTTTAGTGCCACATCGAAGTTACGCTGAGAAACTCCACATGTATGGATTAAACTTCAGGGCACTCTAAAGTTGCTTGGCCAGCGTAGAAGAACAATTTCCAAAGAATTCACATACATAAATAAGGGTGCTACTATAGAGTGAGGTTTACCTCAATATATCGTATGCCGCTTCCATCACGTGGCCACCAGGTCAGGTCTCTCTACAAATTGACGAGGAAAGATGTGCTGGTTGACGGAAGTACAACCGAGGGTGGATGTTGAATGGAGACAACACTTATCTCTCCGAAGATGCAAAACATGAAAACAACAGAAACCATGAGAGTAGAATTGATGGGCCTTGGTATTTGGTCTCACACAAGTCTCAGACTGTCGGTACTTTTGGGTAGAATTGGCATTATGGAAACACTCTAATCCCTATTATATAATATCAATCAGTTAAGTGCCATACGGGACGCACTCTTAGGCGTTCACGTCCCGAAAGGGAGACGACTGACTGGGCAGAGTATTATCGCGCAGGAGATTGCCATTACTTTCCAACCAAGGCTATAGAACCCAATCTTTTCTGTTATTTAAACCATAACTGGATGGAAGAAAAGAATTAATACCTTACCCAAGGGTATTTGCGCGTAAGTGAAGGCAAGGAACTCAACTGGAATTCGAACTCGGCTCCCTGATTTCTCGTTCCGTGCTGATATCCATTGCACCACAACGCACATTCTAATATTTAGTACAAGCAGTATATCCCGGCGTTGCTCGGGTGTAATGAAAGTTTTAAAACTAATCCATGGTCCTGGAGCTCAGACTGTTTGGACGTTGACACGAAAGACTAAAAAGCAATAGTTGTATCCAGTTAAAGCAAAACCGTAGACTGAAAGAAAAATGAATGGATATAAGTCAAATTTTGATTTCCTCCTATCGATATCGGATAAGATTTTTTGTCGTAAACTGAATTTTGAAAGCTAAATAAGTCCTCTGAGTAAATGGTATGATGGCTGAGGCTAAGAACTACAATTATACCTACTTAGAGCCAAACCCGAAGCAAAAACTAAAATAAAAGGGCTGAAAAAAATAGACATACAGGCAGATAAACAGATACACACACAAGCATCTCGCCTTTTATATATATATATATATATATATATATATATATATATATATATATATATATATATATACATACATATATAATCAATTTTCTGCACTATTGTAAGAACTGCAACCTTGAAACTTCTGGATATCGTTTCTTGTATCTTTGTCTATGAGTGTATCAAATTTGATTAAAATCGGACCACTCCTTCTATAACCCAATTTTTTCGATTATCGATTTTTGATATTTATTGGGGGTACCTCGACACAAAACCTAGCTAAGAACACACGCAGACGCTTATAGTACGACAGTGTAAATGTTCAAGAAAATCGGTTCAGCCGTTTTGGAGTCTATAGGTAACACACACAGACACACACACACACACACACACAAAGTTCCATTTGTAAATAAGTTTAGATAACGTTTTAAAAAAGATATATAGACATACAATATTGAATTATAGCTATACCTCACGCTATAGTCGAAACGGAAGGTAGACCTCGTGCTATATTGAGGGAGATATAAATATTGATATAAGGTTTAAATAAATATGTATACACATACAATATTGTATTATAGTTAGACCTCACGCTATCGTCAAAACGGGAGATAGACCTCGCGCTACATTGCGGTAGAACTCGCGTTACATTGCGGTAGACCTCGCGTTAGATGGAGGTAGACCTCGCGTTAGATGGAGGTAGACCTTACGCTACACTGAGGTAGACCTCACGCTATAATCAAAACGGGAGATAGACCTTGCGTTACATTGCGGTAGACCTCGCGTTAGATGGAGGTAGACCTCACGCTACACTGAGGTAGACCACACGCTATAATCAAAACGGGAGATAAACCTCGCGCTATATTGAGGTAGACCTCACGCGAAATTGAGATAGATCTCACGCTACATGGAGGTAGACCTCACGCTACATTGAGGTAGACCTCACACTACATTGAGAAAGACCTTACACTATAGTAGCACCTAAATAATTATATGGAGAACCATGATCGCTTACTTTCTGAAGAAACGTGTCTCTAAGAATGAAAACGACCATGAAAGTAGAAATAAAACAATTCTTTTATTTTACATTAATGACATTTTCCCTCTACACTTGGTTTATGAATAATCCTTGACTAGTCGTATATATTTCTCGTGGCTTCATTCTGCTGCGGTTCCACATAGATTATGGTTTCCGTGTATATATTTTCATCATAGGAATTCACAAAGACATGCCTGGAGATTAATAAACCGATGCTTATTTATATCAACCACTAAATTACTGGGGCTCCTATATGTTGCCCATCGATCAATTATTAATGCAGTTCCCGGGACAATGTATTAGTGGATGATTAGTTCCAATGTTTTAGCTGGTCTATCTTAAAACGGTATCAGAAAGTAATTCCTGGTAACTCGCCCCAGCCACCAACTTAGAATACCAAGCCAAAATAAAATAATATATATATATCCGTGAATTTTTAGATAGGGATTAAGTAACTCTTACACTATGGATGAAATCCATTATATTGCATTTTAGAATCTATTTTTCGTAATGTATATTTCGAATTCTGATGAAAAATAAGTGGTCGGACCGATACCTTTTTTTTAATTCGTTAATTTTGCTTTGCATATGCGTCAAGCTGTAGCAGTTATCGGCTTGATATTCGGAATTCAGAGTTTAGTCTCCGGCCATGATTGTAAATTCACTTTTACAATAATGCGTATGGGAAAATAACTAATTCAACACTTCTTGACACAGCTATACATAAAACTAGCAGTGTAGCCCAGCGTTGATCGGTTTTAATGAAAGCTTTAAAACTAATCCATGGTCTTGGAGCTCAGATTCTATGGATGTGATGCACTATTTTGGGCGATCATGTTTCGAAAGAGACATGACTGTCTGGCAGAGGAATATCCCGCAGTAGGTTGCCATTACTTTCAGCGGTAGACTGGTTTCCAACCAAGGCTACAGAACCAAATCTGTCCTGTTATTTAAACTATAACTGGATGGAAGAGACAAAAGAATAAAAAAAAAGCAATAGTTGTTAACAGTTACATCGAAACCGTAGACTGAAAGGGAAATGAATGGATGCAAGTCAAATTTTGATTTCCTGGTATCGATATCAAATTTTCTGCACAACTGTAAGAACTGCAACCTTGAAACTTCTGAATATAGTTTCGTATGTCTTTGTCTATGAGTGTATCAATATTGATTAAAATCGGACCACTTCTTCTATAACCCGATTTTTTCGATTATCGATTTTTGATATTTATCTGGGGTACCTCGACACAAAACCTAGCTAAGAACACTCGCAGACGCTTATAGTAGAACTGTGTAAATTTTGAATAAAATCGGCTCAGCCGTTTCGGAGTCTATAAGTAACGGACACACACACACACACACACACACACACACACACACACACAAAGTTCCATTTATAAAGAAGTTCAGATACCAAGACAAGCCACTTCCTACCTTTAGAAGGGGCGCAATGTTTATTATTATGATTTGTTATTCAAACCACCATCTATCAGTTAAGTGCCATACGTAATACATGCTAGGGTGATCATGTCTCTTTCTATTCATGACTGACTACAAAAGATTTTCCAGCAGTAGGTCGCTGTTTCTTTCTGCGGTAGACTGGTTATATAAGCAAGGCTATATAACCCAATCAGTCTTGCTATTTTCTGGAGGAAGAAGAGATTGATTAATACTTTTCCCAAGGGTGTGTAAGTAAATGCAACAAATTTAACTGGGATTCGAACTCGGGTTTCTGATTTTTCCTTCCAAGCCGACATCCATTGCACCCCAAGGCACATCCATATTTATCTTGAATGCTCTGTTGTAACCCCAGCCTTCTTAAAAGCGCCGTATTATGCAGAGCTTCAAATATACCTGGCTTCCTGCGAGTTAGGAAAGAATGAACCCGTCTATTTTTTCCACTTTAAGTAGCAATATAAGTATACTAGCAGTATAGCCCGGCGTTGCTCGGATGTAATGGAACTAATCCATGGTCCTGGAGCTCAGACTCTGTGGACGTTGGCACGAAACACTTAAAAGCAATAGTTGTTTCCAGTTAAAGCAAAACCGTAGACTGAAAGAGAAATGAATGGATGTTAGTCAAATTTTGATTTTCTGGTATCGATATCAAATAAGTTTTTTTCGTCGTAAACTGAATTTTGAAAGCTAAATAAATTATACCTACTTAGAGCCAAACCCGAAGCAAAAACTAAAATAAAAGGGCTGAAAAAAAATACAGACATGCAGGTAGATAAACAGACACACGCACAAGCATCTCGCCTTTTATATATATATATATATATTATCGATTTTCTGTACTATTGTAAGAACTGCAACCTTAAAATTCTGAATATCGTTTCTTATGTCTTTGTCTATGAGTGTATCAAATTTGATTAAAATCGGACCACTCATTCTATAACCCGATTTTTTCGATTTTCGATATTTATCGGGGTGCTTTGACAAAAAAACTAGCTGAGAACACTCGCAGACGCTTATAGTACAACTGTGTAAATTTTCAAGAAAATCGGTTCAGCCGTTTGGGAGTCTATAGGTAACGGATACACACACAGACATACAGACACACACAGACAAAGTTCCATTTATAAATAATTTTAGATTAGATAGCCATGGTTAGCAAATTGTCCAGAAGAAAAGCATCTCTGAAGTATGAGATTTGCTGAAAAACTTGAAAGGGCCTGGTTGCTTACTCAGCAAAATGTTTTGACCAGCTAAGTGAAAGCGGCGGTTGAGAGGCAATCAAAATCTGATTTTCGAACTTACAAACTGTTTACTACTCGACAGGGAGATTGAACCTCATTAGAGACTTAAGGTTGTGCTTTGTGAACTTTTTTATTTGAATTTGAATTATGTTTAATGGCATGTCAACACCTCTGTGGGTCATTTAATGCCAAAAATGTAGGGTTTTAAGGTATTTTTTTAATGTTCGATTATAGTGAGTAGGTTGTTTTAGTCAGATTTTGATGAAAAAAAAATTTTTTTTTCAATATTTTTTTTTATTTTAGAAAACTGAACATGGTCTTTAGGTTTGTATGCAAAAATGTATTGCCGGTAATAATTTTTTTTTCAAAACTGTGTTATGGTAATAATTTTCTTCTTCAGAAAACTATTGTTGGTAATATTTTTCTTTCAACAATGAATATTTTTCTCTAAAAATTTATTTTTATGTATATATTTCTATAAAAGTCTTTTATGGTATTTTGACCCCAGTTTGGGGGTTAACTATTTACCCATAGCTGGAGCCCTAACAGTTTCTACCACTCCGGGCCAGGGTGGACTGGGAACAGCAGAAAATTAAAAGGGGGTTCTAAGCTCCTCACAACCTCCCAATCAGAAGCTTTGCTGCCGGATGAAGTTTACCGTCATACCTTTGCGCGACCTTTTCTAGCTTATTACCATTTGTTTTTTCTACCCCCCATATATATATATATATATATATATATATATATATATATATATATATGAAATTAAACATCTAGTCATTAAACGATGAGAAATTCAAAGATTGTGACGTCATTCTCGGTGCTTTTTTCCGTTCAAATCTGTGAATTTGATTTGTTCATCTACTTCTACGTGCATTGTCCTTTCAGGACGTAGGCGATCATGGCCTTCCACGTCTCCCTATCCCTGGTGGCTTTTAGCACGCTTTCTGCTGTAATGTCTCGCAGCTCCCCTTATGTCATCCACCTGCTCAGGTCTTTTAAATATGTTATCCGCTGCTTTCCCCTATCTCTTTTTCCTTCTATCTAGCCTGTTAGTATCATGTTCTCTAAGCGCTCGTTCCTTATTGCATGTCCCAGGAACTTCAGTTGTCTCTTCCTGATGCTCAATAATAATTCCTTTTCGTTTCCATTTTTTCTAACACCTTGTCATTGCTCACATGCTCGGTCCATGATATCCGCAGTATCCTTCTGTAGAACCACATTTCAGCTGTTTCAAGTTTTCCTTTCATCTTTGTTGATATTGTCCAACATTCCTGTTTTCTCTTCTTTGTTTCTACTGAAAGTTTCCTGTGTCTTAATACTTTACTCAGCTTCTGGAACGCATCCTTCGTCATGAGAATTTACCTTTGGATCTCTGTGTGGCACTTTCCGTTTTCAGTTAGAACACTTTCCAGATATTTAAATTTTCATACTTGCTTGATTTTAACATCTCCCACCTATATTTGGCACTTTGGGCTACTCTTTTTTCTAAAAAAAACATTTATAAAATATACTATTTTTTATCGCTAATGTCGAATGTGTAAAAATTATTTCAAGATTTAACTAGAAATATTGCTAGTTGATATTATAATTGAAAAAAAAACATTGTTGATTTGTTTAAGATGGAATCTATTATGACATGTCTCTATTATGGAATGATCTATTATGACATGTCTTTAATCTGTATCTAGATGTATTTATTTTCAATGTTTCTAGTTTAATAATCATCTGTATTTTATATGATTCATTATCGTTCATAATTCTTCTTCTTCTATGTACATTGTCCCTTCAGGACGTAGGCGATCGTGGTTCTCCACGTCTCCCTATCCCTTGTGGCTCTTAGTATGTTTGCTCCCGTTACTCTTGGCAACCCCCGTTCCGTCATCCATCTGATCAGGCCCTGCAAATATGTTATTCGCTGCCTTCCCCTGTCTCTCTTTCCTTCTATCTGTCCAGTCAGTATCAGGTTCTCCAAGCTCTCCTTCTTCATTGCGTGTCCCAGTAACTTCAGTTGTCTCTTCCTGATGCTCAGTATTAATTTCCTTTGTGTTACCATTCTTTCCAACATCTCATCGTTGCTTGCATGCTTAGTCCACGATATCCGCAGCATCCTTCTGTA
Organism: Ascarosepion bandense; assembly: GCA_037127315.1. NCBI lineage: Eukaryota > Metazoa > Mollusca > Cephalopoda > Sepiida > Sepiidae > Ascarosepion > Ascarosepion bandense. The sequence continues at coordinate 2,559,900 of JBBBDQ010001464.1, read as the reverse complement.
GAACCACATTTCCGCTGCTTCCAGTTTTGTCATCATTTTCGATGACATTGCCCAGCATTCACTGCCGTATTGAAGAACTGACATCACATATCAATCCAGCACTCTTTTCTTTGGTTCCAGTAAAATTTTCATGTGTTAGTACTTTACTCATCTTCTGGAACGCGTCCTTTGCCATGTCAATTCGCCTTCGGATCTCTGTGTCGCATTTTCCATCTCCTGTTAGAACACTTCCTAGGTATTTAAATTTTTGTACTTGCTTGTATTTGGCATTTGGGGTTGCACCTTTTGTTGATGACCATGCATTCAGTTTTCTTAAAGTTTATTTGTAGTCCTTTTTTGTCACTCTCTGCCGCTACCTTCTGTAGGAGTTCTTGTAGTTTCCTTTCCATGTATGCAATCAGCATTGTATCATCTGCATACCATATGTTGTTCAAGTTGTGGCCTGCAATAACAAATCCTGGCGTGTCATCAAGGGTCCTCAAAATATTCTCGCTGTAAAAGTTGAACAGATCCGGTGAAAAGACACATCCTTGTCTTACGCCTCTTTCTATCTTTGTAAATCTATTGAAATCATTACCTGTCCGTATGCAGGCCGTTTGCTGCCAGTAGAAATTCTTGATTACTCTGATGTCTTTCCCAAAAATGTCGAGGCTGCCGAGCATCTCTACCAGTTCTTTGCGTCGTATCTTGTTGAATGCCTTTGCATAGTCAATAAAACATAGGTACAAGTATTTTTTCCTTCTTTATTGCCCTTTCGGAGAGCATCCTAACCATAAATATGGCGTTCCTTTTACCAGTGTCTTTGACGAATCTGCACTCATCCTGTCCTATCTCTGGCCTGATTCTACTTCTTGCTCTATTCATCAGGATTCTGACAATCAGTTTTGTAATGTGACTCATTAAGCTGATAGTTCTGTGTAGTTGACACTCGTTTGCACCTGGTTTCTTTGGCAGTGCTATAAATATCGACTTGCATAGGTCGTCTGCTATTATTCCGCTGCTATAAATTTTGTTTATTATGTCGGTAATTTTTTCTATGTCATATTCTTCCAAGGCTATCAACAGTTCTATCACGACCCTGTCTGGACCAGCTGCTTTGTTTCTGTTTAGTTTGGTCATTACAGCTTCCACTTCCGATTTTAGTATTTTCGGTCTATCCACCTCCTTGTGTATTCTCGTTTGTTCTCTCCTGTCGCAAAAAAGATCCTTTATATTCTCTTCCCATCGCTGGAATATTTCCTCTTTTTCTAATATGATTGTTCCATCGTTGGATTTTATGCATCCTGTTGAGGAGCAGGTTTTTTGTCCTGTCAGTTCTCTTATGTCTTTATGCTTCTCTGCTTTATTGGTCCTGCTCAGTCTCTCTACATCTGCGCATTTGTTGTTGAGCCATTCCTCTTTAGCTTGTCTGCATTTGTTCCTTATCTCCCTGTGAAGTTTCTTTTACTCTGCTCCGTGTCTTGGCGTTAATTTTTGTCTCCTTTGCATCATGTAAAGAATTTCTTCGGTCATCCACTCGTCTTTTCTTCTGCGTTTGATTTCCTTTAGGGCAATGTTGTTCGCTGAGGTCACCATCGCTTCATTTAGCGAGTCCCATTTTGAGTGCTCTTTTCCAATTTGCTCTTTATATTTCTTTCTCACTCTGTTATTGTATTCTTTCTGCAGGGTGAGGTCATTCACAAGCGTGTTGTATTGAAGCCTTGATGATGTGCTGGGCTTCTTCAGTATCCGGAGTTTCACCCTTAGTTTGCAGATGACTTTGACGTGGTCACTTCCGCAGTCGGCACCTGGATGTTTTGTATTGGACCACTGAGTTCCTGAATCTCTTGTTTATAATTATGTAGTCTATTTGGTTCTTTGTGTCCCCTCCGGGGTTTCTCCATGTCCATAAACGTCGTGGATGTTCTTGAAACCAGGTCTTAGTACCTTGTCATTGGCTGAGCACCAGTGGACCCATTTTTCTCCTCGTTCGTTGAGTTCCCCTAGTCCAAAATTGTCGGACGTGTCTTATTCCCTCTCTTTACTTACCTTGGTATTCAAGTCCCCCATTATAATCCTTATTTCTTGGCTTTTGCATTGAGCCTAGGCACTGTCAAGTATTGAACAGAATGTTTCTATCTCGTCCTCCGAATTTTGAGTTGCCGGCGCATAAACTACTATGATAGCTCTGTTGAAGGCCCTTCCCCGCAGTTTAACCAAGAGGTCTCTCTCTCTCTCTCTCTCTCTCTCTCTCTCTATCTATCTATCTCTCTCTCTCTCTGAAAGCTAACAGTATCCAAGAATGTATTTCTTTACTTCTTTGTTTTGTATTAAAACGACCCCTTTTTGTTGTTTTTGCTTCTTGCATAAATTATCCTGCGGGTCTCGCTACTGAGGTCTCCATTATTAGGCCATCTGGTTTCGCATATGTCTAGGATATTGAGCTTCAGTCTCTCCATCTCCTGCTTGACATTATCTAGTTGTCCACAGTTGAGTGTCCTGACCTTCTTTGATGCGCACAGTCGCAGGGCAACGGTCCAAAGACACCTGTTGCTCATGTCGCTCTTTCCCGGGCGAGGGACAAATCTTGGAGTAAAATGTCTCCTTTACGCCGTTGGTGATGAATATTACATTTGGAAATGTTCGTAGGAAGTGAGTTTTGGTGCAGTGGATATCGGCTCGGAACGAGAAATCGGAGAGCCGAGTTCGAATTCCAGCTGAATTTGTTGCATTCACTTACAAGCAAAAACTCTTGAGAAACGTATTAATCCGTTGCTTCTTCCACTAGCTATGAGTTAAATAGCAGAATAGATTGGGTTCTATAGCAATAGCGGCAACCGAATATTAATCTTCCACCTATTCAGTCATGTCTGTTTCAAGACATGGTTGCCCAAGCGTGTATTAAGTATGACACATAACTGACTGAACTTATGAAAATTGAGAAGTACCACAGTAGGAGCATATCATAGATTCGGTGGAGGCCCAAGAAACCCTTGCACCAGCGCTGTCCGGGGCTCGTGTGGCTTATCTTGAAAGACTTAGGCAACGTCGTCCTCTCCAGAAGGAAAATTTGAAAAGCTAAATACCCTGAAGATTGGAGTTAAAATCGTAAAGAGTAATGCTAGGGAAGTTAAGAACGTTTATTAATGACAGGATTTAAATAATATTTCACTGTTTAATTATTACAAAGAACCGTATTCTTATAATAAAATTACCCAATAAAAAAAGTAGTTACATTTTTCTTGATGATTCTTTGAGCATAATCTCATCCCTGATAATATAAACTGATATATGGCATTAATTAATTCTAGCTATGGTTTGATAAATTTCATAAACTGCAAGAAGAGAGAAAACATGTTTTTTTGAAAAGTAATGACGTAATATACTTCTGTGGTAGGACAGACATAGGATTGACTTCAAAAGAAGTGACCGACATCAAAGGCAGAAAACACAAACAATGACCAACAAATGTGTGGCAGCTGGCTTGAAAGGCAATAGCTGGCGAAGATGGTTGACAGATGTGCCTAGCCATAGAAGACCGAATTAAGCAAAAACCCGAGAAATCAAAAGATTTCAGTTTATATAAATGTGAGGATATTTCTCGCCGAAATCAGAACACCGAGAGAGTGCTGAGGGAACAGAGAAATATGAGTAGAACAGAAGACAACTCCAGCTGCCTAACGACCCTCCGTCGACTCACTCGTATGAGCGTGGTTCTTTCTGGCTACTCTCTACTCCACACAACCTTCACCAACGAAGAACAAACATGTCATTTTTATTTTTATATCTACGTGTTCATGTTTGCCGTTATATTTTGAGACAGTCGTTATCGTTGTTTATCGACATCTAAAACAGAAATTATATAACAATAAGACTGCAATGCAAACAACAAATCGGAGATGCTAAAATCAAACAAGTAAAAAAATTTAATTATCTTGGAAGTGTTGTAATTGAGGGTAGAATGTGTGACATTAAAATTCGAAGACGCATTGGGAAAGCCAATTACGCGTTACAAATGCTGGTCTGGCGCCCCTGCTGTTCATCTCAGTGTTCTCGACAGGCTCGAAAAGAGAATGTGCAATGTGATTAGTCCCGATCTGGCAGCTGGGCTCCAGCCACTTTCTCACCTGCGGGATGTGGCTTCCCTCTGTCTAATTTACACATATTTTCATGGCTTCCCTCTGTCTAATTTACACATATTTTCATGGCTTCTACTTCGACGAACTTAGGTCACTAGTGCCCTCCACAAGAATTTACTCGTCCAATCAGACTGGCAACAAGGCCCCACACTTTTACAGTTGAATCAACCAAATGCAGGCAACAATTCTACTCCAACAGCTTCTTTTCGCGCACTTCCCGTCTGTGGATCTCCCTTCCATATACTTGCTTTCATGACTGCTAGAACCTCCAAGGAGTTAAATGCAATTTTAATTCACATCTCTTATTTATTTGACTCCAGTCCTTTCTCCATCACCCCGTGTATCTGGTTCTTTTCTATTTTCTCTACATTCATAACTGTTTTCACTCCTGTGTTTCCATCCTTCCTTTGTCATTTCTCTGACACCTGTAACTGGTTTGTGTTTCTCCTCATTCTTATCCTGCCTAAAACTTTAACTCTTTTATGGGGTGAAACGATAAAAAAAAGTAGAGTATTAAGGGATAGAAAGACTTTTTTAGAATCAAAGATTACTGAACTGTTACGTTATATCTGTCCTCCTATAAGACAGTGAATGCTGGACAATCTCCTCAAAGATGAAGCAGGTATTTGAAGCAACAGAAATAAAATTCTACAGAAGGATGCTGAGGATACCATGGACAGAAGATGTGAGAAACGAAGGGGTTTTAGAGAAAATAGAAAGAAAAAGGAAACTTATACTATCTATCAGGAAGAGACAGTTCAAATTTCTGGAGCACATAGTGAGAAACGAAAGTATTGGAAAATTTAATACTCACAGTACAAATTAAGAGACAGAGGAAAACAATTCATAACATACTTAATTATCTTCAGTAAATAGATGACTGAACAGAGTTTAAGATAAATATCGAAAATAAAAATTCGTGGAGAGCCATGATCGCCTATGTATTTAAGGCAAAAGATTCATAAATAATTCTAAACTTTGATAAAATCCAAAGAAGTGTCTGTGTGGGTACAGAACATCCAGATTTAAAGGAGAATTTAATGAGGGATATCCTGTTCACAAAATACAGCACAAATTTCAAATAAAACAACACAATAAGAAATGTTTATATAAAATTAAAAAATAGTATATTTAACAACATTTATACAGAATAAACTATTTGTGTATTTTTTGGTATAATTTGTTTGGTGTAAAAATGTCTTTTAGGTTTAAGCGAACGTGGCTTTGAACAAAAAGTGTCTATGTTTTGCTGCCTGAAATTCCACAGAGTAATAATGTTTGTTTCTTTCTTTTCTATGTCCGCCGCTAAGTAGGTAGAAAAGAAAAGGATCGATGAATTTGAGATGAAAAACAGAGTGTGCGTGAGAAATAACCGAAGAGAGGGAAAAGGGTTGAATAGAAATAGTAGTAAGTAGCAGGATGTGTAAAAAGATTAATCAGGCTATCTAACTAATAAAGTCTGTGATCATTCCCTTCTCTGGCCGATGAGAGATGTAAAAGTTTTATGGGCAGTTGAAGATATCTTGTTGTTGTTTTCCTTTCCTTCTTCTCTTTGGTACTGGTTGCGTCAGCAAAGGACCTGTCTGCTGGTTCTTTGGAATTTCAGATCTTTGCGTCTTTCTGACTGTCTTGACCAGTCAGGGACGTCCTTAAGTAGTGAATCTAGAAATATGACCGGCTTCGGGACGCATTTTCTTCTTGAGGTATGAAAAAACGTCCGACTGTCGTCATATATGAATTTTCTATTTCTTATCCAATTAGGATCCAGATTTTGATTTTTAGACTGACTTGTAAAATTTGCCTTAATCAGGGTTTTTCCAAAATGTTTTTAGTGGTTTTTATCCGATTTTGCTTGTGTGTAATTTTACTTTGTGTGTTTCAGCTGACCGTTGGATGATATAGGGTTTGTATCCTATATGTGTGTAATCAATCCAGACAAGGCATTTTACTTATTTTCAGCAAAACATATTTACACACAAAACTAGAAGACATTATCAGTTTTCTAAAATAAAAAAAACTTAAAAAAAAAACTATTAGAATCTAACTGAATCAATCTTCTTACTCTAACCGAACATTAAACAAATACCTTAAGACGGGGGTCAAAACACTATGAATGTATAGAAATACACTGTTATAGAAATATATACACAAAAATAGACTTTTAGAGAAAAATATACAATTTTGAAGAAAAAATATGACCAACAAAATATTTGTAAGAGAAATTTATTACCATAACTAATTTTTTTAAGGAAAAATATATTATTCTCACCAAAACATTTTTGATTACAAAACTACAGGACATATTTAGTTTTCTAAAAGAAAAAATATTAGAATCTGACTAAATCAACCTTCTCAATATAACAGAACATTAAAAAACAAATAAAACCTTACCTTTTTGGCATTAAATAAACCACAGAGGTTGATATGCCGTGAAACAAAACTCAAACTCAAACTAGACTCAAGCAACCTAATGATAGGTATTTAAAAGACGCGATGAGAAGATATATATATATTTAACTTCTGCTAAATGTATATATATATTTGAGTTTTGTAAGCAGATAGATAGATAGATAGATAGATAGATAGATAGATAGATAGATAGGTGTGAGTTTGTGACCCTGGGTTTCACGCGTTTGCGATATGAATATGTCAGCTCTATCACTGATATTGAGAACTTTCAAGTTAGTACCGCGCGTATATAATATATAAATAATATAATAAATATATATAACAGATTGCATATTTATGTGTGTATATATATATATTTATAAGTATATACTTTCACTTTTCACATATATATATATATATATATATATATATATATATATATATACATGTATGTTTAAGATAGGTTGCATACTATAGTTAAGAAACTTACGATAAAATTACAGGTATTTGAAATATGATAGAAAAATATGTATTTCATCTACGCTAAAGGAACGGATTCTTAACACACCAAAAAAGGTCAGTATTTAAGCTACTTTAAGATATTTATGATTGAGATAGGAATAAAAGCTAGGTATTTAAAGTTCGCTGAAAGTATAGATTTATAAATTGCACGAAATAATTAGGTATTTAAGGTACAATAAAATAATTTACATTTGAGATATACTCAAATTACAAGTAATTAATACTTATTTAGATACTCAACAAATAGGTATTTAAGATACGCAGAAATTATCTATGATTGAAATACTAATAAAAAGTTATGTTTTTAAGATACACTGAACCTATAGATATTTGAAACACCCAAAAGATACCTATTTATGGTACAATAAAATAGTTTATATTTGAGATAAGCTAAAGAGAAAAGGACATAGGTACTTAAGATATGCTGAAATGACAGGTATTTGCAGTACGGTTAGATTATAGATGTTGAAATACCATTAAAAAATATATAACTTCCGTGGCCCAGCGGGCAGGATCAAAGTGTTCTTAGATACTCACTGCCTGCTCGCCGGCGTGGAAGCACTGACCAGTTAAGACTAGCTTTGGACCAGCTTTAACAAGCAATGACCAGCTAAGACCAACCTTGTGCCCAGTTACCGCGTAAGAGGGAGCCGAGTAATCTTTAACCAATGATCTGAGCGTTACTGCTCAGTTTTCCCACGTTAAATACTGAGCTTGTGTCCCAATTCGCTCCTTTGGGGGAGTAGGGTAAATCTCGGAGCAAAGTGTAGTATCAGATACTCACTTCCTGCTCGCCGGCCGGCCACGTGGAATACTCACTATCTAGTGGCAGATAGGTAGGTTTGGAGACAATGACCAGCTTTGACAAGCATTGAGCACATTTGACTAACTAAGGCTAGCTTTGACCAGGCAAGACGATCTTTGTATCAAGTTCTTGCGTAGGTGGGGACTGGAGCTACGCTTAACGTATAGATATTTGAGATATTCTAATAGATATTTAATGTACAATAAAATGCACAAGTAATTAAGCTACGCTAAATGTATGTCTATTAGCGAAACCTTAAAACAAGACAGGTGTTTAATCTATGCTAATATTATAAATATTTGAGATATGCTAAAACACAACTGCTACAATTATAAATATATGAAAGATACCCAAAAAGGTATTTATTTAAAATAGCATACAAAAACATACTTATTTAAGTTAAACTCTAAATATGGATATTTGAAATACCCGAAAACGATATATATTTAACGTACGATAAATTATTTATTCTTGAGATACGCTAAATAGGATAGGTATTTAATAGGCATTTAAGACACAATAAAATGTCAGGTATTTAGCATAGAATAAAAGTATTTATTATTGAGTGACGAATAAAAAGTTAGTTATCACGCAGAAAGAGTAGGTGTTTTAGATAGTCTGAAAAATCAGTATTCAAGATTCACTAAAGATGGACTAAACGAGACTTAAAATAAGCTAAACAAGATAGGCATTTAAGATATGCTAAAACGAGATAAGTATTGAAGATACGCTAAACAAAATGGGTTTTTATACACTAAACAAAATAGGTATTTAAGATACGCTAAACCAAACAGCTAATTAATATACGCTAAACACAATAGGTATTTAATATATTCAAAACAAGATAGGTATTTAAGATACGCTAAAATAGGTATTTAATATATTCTAAACCACATAGGTATTTAAGATACGCTAAACAAAATAGGTATTTAAGATACGCTAAACAAAATAGGTATTTAATATATTCTAAAGAAGATAATTACTTAAGATACGCTTAACAAAAGAGTTATTTTATATACGCTAAACACAATAGGTATTTAATATATTCAAAACAAGATAGGTATTTAAGATACGCTAAAAAATAGGTATTTAATATACGCTAAACAAGATTGGTATTCATGATATGCTAAACAAAATAAGTATTTAATATATTCGAAACAAGATAGGTATGTAAGATACGCTAAGCACAATAGGTATTTAATATATTCTAAAAAGATAGGTATTGAAGATACGCTAAACAAAAGAGGTCTTCAATATACGCTAAACAAGATTAATTTTTAAGATACGCTAAACAAAATGGGAATTTAATATATTCTAAATAATATAGTAATTTAAGATACGCTAAACACAACAGGTATTTAATATACGTTAAACAAAAGAAGTATTTAAGATACGCTAAACAAAATAGGTAATTAATATACGCTAAACAAGATAAGTATTTAAGTTACGCGAAACAAAATAGATATTTAATATATTCGAAACAAGATATGAATTTAAGATACGCTAAACAAAATAGGTATTTAATATATGCTAAACACATAGGTATTAAAAATACGTTAAACACAATAGATATATAATATATTCTAAACAAATAGGTATTTAATATATTTCAAACCACATAGGTATTTCAGATACACCAAACAAAACAGGTATTTAATATATTCTAGACAAGATAGTTATTTATGATACGCTAAACAAAAGAGTTCTTTAATATACGGTAAACAAGATAGGTATTTAAGATACATTAAACAAAATAGCTATTTAATATACACTAAACAAAATTGGTATTTACGATATCCTAAAGAAAATAGGTATTTAATATATTCTAAACAAGATAGATATTGAAGATACGCTAAACAAAATAGGTATTTAATATATGCTAGACAAGATAGGTATTTAAGATGCGCTAAACAAGATAGATATTTAATATATGCTAAACAAGATAGGTATTTAAGATACGCTAAACACAATAGGCATTTAATATATTCTAAACAATATAGGTATTTAAGATAGGCTAAACTAAATAGGTATTTAATATATTTTCAACAAGATAGTCATTTAAAATACGCTAAACAAAATAGGTATATTAATATATTCTAAACAAGATATGAATTTAACATACGCTCAGCAAGATAGGTATTTAAGATACGCTAAACAAAATAGGTATTTAATATACGCTAAATAAAATTGGTATTTAAGATACGCTAAACAAAATAGGTATTTAATATATGCTAAACAAGATAGGTATTTAAGATAGGCTAAACAAAAAAAGGTATTTGATATATTCTCAACAAGATAGGTATTTAAAATACGCTAAACACAATAGGCATTTAATATATTCTAAACAAGTTATGTATTTAACATACGCTTAACAAGATAGGTATTTAAAATACGCTAAACAAAATAGGTATTTAATATACACTCAGCAAAATTGGTATTTAAGATACGCTAAACCAAATAGGTATTTAATATATTCTCAACAAGATAGGTATTTAAAAACGCTAAACACAATAGGTATTTAATATATTTTAAACAATATAGATATTTAAGATACGCTAAACAAGATAGGTATTTAATATATGCTAAACAAGATAGATATTTAATATATTCTCAACAAGATAGGAATTTAAAATTCGCTAAATAATATAGGTATCTAATATATGCTAAACAAGATAGGTATTTAAGATAAGCTAAAAAAATAGGTATTTAATATATTCTATACAATATAGGTATTTAAGATAGGCTAAAGAAAATAGGTATTTAATATATTCTCAAAAAGATAGGTATTTAAAATACGCTAAACAAAATAGGTATTTAATATACGCTAAGCAAAATTGGTATTTAAGATGCGCTAAACAAAATAGGTATTTAATATATTCTCAACAAGATAGGTATTTAAAATACGCTAAACACAATAGGTATTTAATATACGCTAAGCAAAATTGGTATTAAAAATACGCTAAACAAAATAGGTATTTAATATATTCTAAACAAGATATGTATTTAAGATACTTTAAATAATTGATATTCTCTTAGCTGAAAAGTGGTAGGTAATAAATGTAGATATTTGAAATAACCTGAAAAGATTATTATTCAAGATACACTACAATATTTGTTTGATTTAGACTAAAAAGGATAGATATATAAGATACGCTACAAAATATTGGTATTCAATTTGCACAAAAAGAACACATAATCCATAGCCTGAAAAATGATTAGTGAAAAACATAGGTATTTGAGGGTTGCTGAGATATTTGAATTACCGTAACAATGATTGATATTTGCGATATGCTACCATGAAATCTTCATTGATAAAAACCAGGCATTTATTGAGAATACGCAGAAAGCGGCATAAAATAAAGTTAATAATTGTAGCAGCAGACGTAATGATGTTATTGCCTGTTTCTCTATTATATTACGATGTCAAGCAAAGCTTCCAAGCTAAAAGGCCGTCGGCTATGCATAAGCAAATCCTTTTGTTCCCATATGAGGAATATTGGTAGCGACGTTAATATCACAAGATACCAATTTGCACAGCCTGCCGATTACAGGTTTCAAGAGGCTTTTTGAAATGGAACTGAAACTAATCATTTCAATACACGAAGTGAATGTAATTGTTTAAAATATTACTATTCAGGAATAAAATGTTCAGCATCAGGAGAGCAATTTCTTTCACAGGCTCTTCTTAATTCAAATCTTTAAGGCTGAATAAGTATCATATATATATATATATATATATATATATATATATATATATATATTCTACTAAAATAATTACTAAAATATAATACAATTATTCCTAAAGATATTACTACTAAACTTCCGCGAGCTTAACCCTAACAAATAGAGAAAAAATTAAAGTTTCGAAATTTAAATACCAGAATATACAACTAAGTAAAAGGAAGGCGATTATTAGTATGTGTCCTCAAAGAAATGAGTATTAATTGCTGTAATTATCATATTCTTCCAGTTAGTCACAATAAGGTTTTTTTGTTTTAAATCGCTAATTGACTCATCTGGAGTACGCTCACTCGACTTCCCTATTAGAACTGAGGCTGAACAGTTCGATATATACAGTATCCCGACATTAGTATCCTGTGTAACACAAAATTTAACCACCATAAGGCGAGCGGTGGTGATGAAATCTCGGTGATTGTCCTTAAGAAATGTGCCCCTGAACTCTCCTCTGTCCTCTCTAAACTCTATAACTAGTGCCTTTCTGCTTCCTGTTTTCATGCATGCAGGAAGTCCTCTTCTGTATTCTTCCTGTATTTAAGAACTCTGGCAAACCCCCGGACCCATCCAACTATCGCCCTATCAGCCTTCTACCAATTTTCGGGAAGGTGTTCGAGGCCATTATTAATGCTGAAATATTTCATCATTTTACTTCCCATAAACTCTTCTCCGACAAGCAGTATGGCTTCCGTTTTGCCAGGTCCACTGCCGACATGCTAACGACCATTACGGAGTACATGTTCCAGGCCCTTGAGGAGTCCGGCGAGGCTTATGCTCTTGCTCTGGACATCTCCAAGGCTTATGGCAGGGTTTGGCACGCTGGCCTTCTATTGCAAGCTACGCGGTTACGGTATTACTGGACGATTGCATGATCTGATCATATCTTTCCTACATAGACGCATAATGAAGGTCGTCCTGAATGAGCATGCCTCTACACCCTACTGTACAAACGCTGGTGTCCCTCAGGGCTCTATCCTAGGCCCGACGCTCTTCCTTATTTTCATAAATGATCTGCCAGACGCGATCAAGAGCCAAGTAGGCATCTACGCAGATGACACCACAATTTATTCCCGCATCAGTAAGAAATCCGTCGTGGCGAACAAACATAATCTCGCTGCTTATCTTGAGAGGGATTTACATTCTGGTGATTTGGGGTAAGAAGTGGCTTGTAAATTTCAATGCGTCTAAGACCAAGCTGCCGTCTGTCAATCATCACGGGCGACATCTCCTGCCTCCCATAAACATGGACCAAACGTGTCTCCCCGAGAGCAATACACTGCGCCTCATCGGCCTTACCCTCTCTTCTGATCTCAAGTGGAACACCTACATTGAGTCAATAGCTAAATCCACTGCTAGGGAGGTTGGTCACTGTGTCGGACCAGGATGTTTTACCCGCCTGAAACCATCTTGCAGATATACAAATCAACCATTCGTCCGTGCATGGAGTACTGCTGCCATTTATGGTCAGGTCCCGCGGCTGTTCATCTCCGTGTTCTTGAAAGGCTCCAAAGGAGAATCAGTAATGTGATAGGTACCGACTTGGCGGCTCGACTACTACCACTTTCCCACCGACGAGATGTGGTTTCCCTTTTCTGTTCTATAAATACTTCCATGGCTTTTGCTCCAAACAAACTTAAGTCACTCGTGCCTCTGCAACAGGTGTTAACTCGTGCAACCAGACTGGCAAATGGGTTAGAGCAACCAAATGCAGACGACAATTCTGCTCCTGCAGCTTCTTTTCCCGCCTGTGGAACTCGCTTCCTTATTCTTGCTTTCCTGAAGGCTACAACCTCCAGGAATTCAAATGCAAGGTCAACACTAATCTCTTGACAACTTGACCCTAGTTCTTTCTTCACCACCCTGTATATCCTTTCCTTTCTCTCCACCTCTGCAAATGTCATCACACCTGTATTCCTTTCCTTCTCTTGCTCCTTTCTAACTGGTTCGTCTTTTTCTTCACTCTCCTCTAATCTTTTTACTCTTATGTAGCTCCCTGCACACCAGTGGCGTCACCACCTTGCTCGGAGTGATATGATTAAAAAAAAAAAAACGTTACTTTCACACCGCCTACTACTACTAACTCAAGTGTCAAACCACATACCTCCCACTTCAAAACAAAAAATTACTACTAAAATTTCGCTAGCTTAACCCTATAAAGACCAATACCTCCCAACTCCTACCTTTACTAGAGCTAACCTCTGGGCTTAGAATTTTTCCTCATTTTCTGTTTATAAGCGGTTGAAAATGCATTTCTTAAAATGACATCCGTCCGTGCATGGAGTACTGCTGCCATTTATGGTCAGGTGCCCCTGCCGTTCTCCTCAGTGTTCTTGACAAGCTCCAAAGGAGAGTCTGTAATGTGATAGGTACTGATCTGGCGGCTCGACTGCAGCCACTTCCCCATCGTCGAAATGTGGCCTCCCTTTGTCTCTTCTATAAGCACTTTCATGGCTTCTGCTCGGATGAGCTTAAGTCACTGATGCCTCCTCAACAGGTGTTTACTCGTGCAACCAGACTGGCAACTGGGTCCCACCTATTCACACTCAGGTTAGCCAAATGCAGACGACAATTCTACTCCTGCAGCTTCCTCTCTCGCACTTCCCGCCTGTGGAACTCGCTCCTGTATTCTTGCTTTCCTGACGGCTACAACCTCCAGAAATTTAAATGCAAAGTCAATACTCATCTACTAACCACTGGACTCTAGCTCTCTCCCCTCCCCTGTATAACCTTCCCTTTCTCTCTACCTATGTATCTGTCATCGCACCTTCTTTCTCAGCTTTCTATTGTTCCTTTCTAACTAGTTTGTACACCTCACTCTTTTCTAATTAATCTTTTTACATTTACGTAACCCCCTGCATATCAGTGGCGTTTCCGCCTTGCGCGGGGTGAAATGATTTTAAAAAAAAACATATTGAAAATGACTACCTCCCGGTTAAGATTTATATGAATTTAAAAATATATATATATATATACATATTTAGTTGTAAATTAATTGTACATTGAGACACTAAAATTTTTTATGTTTCCAGATAGATTCTCATCATTAGGCAATATTTGGTGTTAGTTGTGCAGATGATTTAAATTTTAAAAAAATCTTCCAAAAAATTATTTTTTGTAAAATGTGAATCATCTGCACAACCAACACCAAACATTGCCTGATGATGAGAATTTATCTCGAAACATTGCAATTTCCGTGTCGCAATGTACAATTAATTCATAACTGTTTAATCATATTAAGCACTATAATACTTATTATACTGAGCATTGTTCATAATAAAATAAATCCCGCGGGACTCAAAATAACAAAAGCTTGAGTCCTCTTCACCTGTATGTATGTATATATATATATATATATATATATATATATATATATATATATATATGCTACTTACTCAGCATAATATATATTATTATTACTTTAGAACATGTGCGAACTACAAACTACTTTTTTTTTTTTTTTTTTAATCATCTCACCCCAAGCAAGGCATTCCACTGCCACTATTGCGCATGGGGCTACATAGGGGAAGGTAAAGAGAAGGAGTGGATAGACATAGGGAATGTCAGGAGAAAGGTGATAGATGAGTAAGGATAGCGAGGATGAGTGTCGGGCAGATGGGAAGAGTGTTTGATAGAATGGGAGCAGGTTAGTGTGTTAGGAGGTGTCTATTGACCTTACATTTAAAACTACTACAAAATATGCATTTTGCTTCAACACTGAAACAAGAATGTCTCATTAGGTAGTTAATAATAATTGTTATTAACATCAATTTTAACTGTCTGATGAATATAATGATCGTTATTGGCATCATTGTTCTTTCAAGGTCGAAACAAAATGTACAGTTTTTGTAGTAGTTTGTAGTTTGCGCATGTTCTAAAGTAATAGTTAATAATAAATATTCAGTGCGCTATTTTTATATTGAGCACTGTTTTAAACTAATATTTTGAACGTTGCAATTATTTTCTTCGTTCTTTATTCATTTGTTTGTATATATATATATATATATATATATATATATATATATATATATATTGGGCCTGTTTATACGCGCTAAAAAGCCTACCTTTTTTTCTAACGGATGCTCGTGGCCTAGGGGGTAGAATCGCCGACTAACGCCGATTCGCTCGGGTTTCAACCCTGGGTTAAGAAGTGATCGATGTCTAAGCCGTACTGATGAACTGTGATGCAGCGAAACAGATCTGAGGATGACTGTAGTATATATATATATATATTGTGTGTGTGTATTTAGGTAGCATTATTTCGTTGATGCATGCTTGATTAAATAATATAGACAAGTTTTGTCGATTTATTTTGTGTAATTTTTTTCCGATCGTCTGATAAGTTTAACAGCATTATCGTTTGAAGAGGAAAAAAGTCACAATATTGATACTTGTTTTTATTTAATCCTTTCTGAGCTTTTGGCTTACATCAGCCATTATCAAAGATGAAAATAGTGTTGGTTGTAATCACAATGGCTTTCCAGACTTAATACTTCTCGCTAGCTCCCTCGTGTGGTCCTGTGAGGCGCCAAAAGCTTTAGCGCGAATTTCGCTTCCAGCATGCCCGCACGTGTTCGCCAATCCTCCACACAAACAAAATAGACGACTACTGCTATCATTCGTCAGCGAGCTTCCCGTTACAACCAACACTATTTTCATCTTTGATAATGGCTGCTGTAAGCCGAAACCTCAGAAAGGATTAAATAAATACATGTATTAATATTGTGATTTTCTTTTCTATTTCAACGATAATGCTATTAAGCTTCTCAGACAATATGAAAAAAAATTACATAAAATAAATCGACAAAACTTTTCTATATTATTTAATGAAACATGCAGCAATATATATATATATATATATATATATATATATATATTCTTCATTTGTAAATGAGTTATTACGCGACCAAGGTTTCTTCCATATGGTGTTCTTAGGCTCAGAACTAAAAAAAACTTTTCAATAGAAACACAATCAAGCTAATTTGAACTAATAATTTAGAAAGTTTCATAAAAAAATCAAAGAGAAATTAGATAGCATTGTACAAAATTTAGATAGCATTGTACAAAATTTAGATAGCATTGTACAAAAGAAGACCACTAATAAAGAATGCATCTGGAGGGACAAAAATAAATGCCCACTTCATGGACTTTGTAATAAAAAAGAAGTCATTTACAAGGCAAAAGTTCATGACTTAAATGGTCAAAACAAAATATATATTTAGGATCAACCTAAGACACCTTTAAGACCAGGTGGTTCAATCGCAAGTCTATATTCAAAATAGAAAATTTTAAAATATGTACAAAATTGGCTAGCCATGTGTGGATATTGAAATTAAAATATGAAAAAAACCCAGACATAACGTGGAGTATGGTGAAAGCAGCCAAGCCTTACAACGGTGGCAAAATATGTAGACTGTTCCAGGAAGAAAAGTTAGCGATTATGCTATTCCCAAACAAAAATGAATTATTGAATGAAAGAACAGAAATTATGACTAAGTGCAACCATGCTAAAAAGTACCAATTAGGTTTGTACAACCATGGATGAAAACGTTAGAATTTCTTGTAAATGTAATAATTGCGCGTTCAAAAATGTCCCGTCACGTGAGCGTTAAAAAAAAAAAAACACCGTTACGTGAGCGTTCTTAAACAAAATGGTAAACGATAAAATCAAGTATTGCAAATCGCCTGAAGATACCCAATGGTAAAAACCTTGGTCGTGCAATAACTCGTTTACAAGTGAAGGATATTCAAAAGTTCTACAATATAATTGTATTGAACACTTTTTAATAAAGAGGTGCACTGGTCTAATTAAACAATCAATATATATATATATATATATATATATATATATATATATATATATATATATATGGCACGTCTTAGACCTTTCGACCACGAATGACCATTAGTCTAAACGAAAATTAGTCTAAAACAATAATGTTCAGACAAATCATTTCAAATTGTCGGTTATTTATAACCAAATTTCGTTAATCTTTGTTAATTTCTGTAACATATTTACATTTGTTGACATTACGATATATTTCAGAGCAGATATGGTTGTTGCGATAAATTGAAAACTGTGTTATGTAGGCATGATTAATATATATATATATATATATATTATAAATGATTATAATAACATTTTTCATCATTACACAAAAGCATTCATGTTTCAATACTATAAATTGTACTTCGTCAGGCGATGGTTGGTGAGTGGTGAGTGGTTAAATGATTTTTATGGAAATTTAAAATCAATTTGTCACCTTTTTCCAACAATTCAGAGGGGGAGGCATAAGGTCAGAATTAAAATTATTCTTGTGTGTATGCGTTGTGGTGCAGTAGATATCAGCTTAGAACGAGAAATCAGAGAACCAAGTTCGAATACCATTTGAATTCGTTGCATTCACTTACGTGCAAATACCCTTGACAAAAGCATTAATCCATCTCTTCCCTCCAGCTATAAAAAATATATAGGTAAAATAACAGAACTGATTGAGTTCTATAGCATTGGTTGGCAACCAGTCTACCGCAGAAAGTAATAGCAACCTACTGCGGGAAGAATCTTCTGCCCATTTAGTCATGTCTCTTTCGAGACATAATCGCCGATGCGTGTATCACGTAGGGCTGACTGATGTTTCGATTAAACAATTCGAGAAATATATGATGAAGAGGAAAATAAGGGAAGAGTTGGGTGAGTTATTTTAACATATCTCGTTAAACCGGCGCTTAGACATGTCATCTTTGAAGATTGTAAAGGATATCGCAACAACAAATGTATCGATATATATATAAATGGCAAGATGTTTGTGTGTGTGTCTGTCTATCTGTCCGTCTGTTTGTATGTCCTTTATACGAATCCACAGTTTTTATCCGATTCTCACCAAGCTTGACACAAATATATTCTTTAGGAAATTCCGGTCAGGTCATGGGCTACTTATTTTTTCCAATTTCCCAATGATATCGGAAATCAATTCCCCGAAATCCAACCAGGTCTGATCAAGATCAGGATTTCAGCCTTTTTATCATGGTTCTTACTGCAGAATTTCCTCTAACTTGGTAAAATTATAGTTTTTAGTCTCAAACATTAGTAGATCTTCTCAGACGACTCATTTTCTCCGATATCGGAAATCGATACCCCCTATATTCTATCGAATTTGATCAAAAACCGATATCCAACCAGCAATATGGCTCATTTCCTCCAATTTTAATCCCGATGGGTACGATAAGTTTTCATGGACTTTCTTAGGTTAGTTTATCCTTGGATGATTTAAAATTGGAAATCGATACCCCGATATCCTATAGGGTCTGATCAAAATCAGGTTTTCAGTCCTTTTATTTTGGCTTTTGTTTCGGTTTTTGCTCTAAGTAGATATAATTGTAAGTCTTAGTCTCAGCCATCATACCATTCACTCAGAGGGCTAATTTAGCCTTCAAAATTCAGTTTGCGACGGAAAATCAATACCGGAAATCAAAATTTGACTTATATCTATTCATTTTTCTTTCAATCTACGGTTTCATGACACCGCGTGAGAGACAGAAATGTTAAGAGAACCATATGTCTAAATGCAATGTAATGTGTCATCACCAGATTGAAATGTTATCTTATTAAGTGTGGTTTGTTTTGATTTAATGTAGATGACCTCCAATATCTGAAGGTTCTTTTTACTGTGTGTATGAATTTATATACAGTGTTGCGTTGTGCTGTTCTTTGCCAACAACATTGCTTCTTTTTTTATTAGTTTTGCTGATAAAAGTTATTCTGGCAAGCAGACGTTTTTTAATCGTAAAGCGCTCGATATCAGGGTTTTATTTTGATAGCAAAAATAGGAAAAAAGCCCCAATGAATGAAGACATCATAACGTTATTCTCACGAATCTTCAGCTTGAAACGGCTCAGTTAATTTGACAAATACTTTGCACTAAAGCTATATATATACTATAGTCATCCGCAGACAGATCCGTTTCGCTGTATTACAGCTCATCAGTAAGGCTTAGACTCCGTTCGCTTCTTAACCCAGGATTGAAAACCGTCCGAATCGGCGATTCTATATCTGGGCCACGAGCGTCCGGCAGAAGAAGGTAGGCGTTTTAGCGCGTATAAACACGCCCAATAGCTAGCGTGCTTCAATTCATTATCGAATGAGCGATGCGTATATGCCGGGGTAGCTACTGTTTACAAAGCCTCCCACTCTTCCAGAGTGCTCAATCAGGGTGTGATATATGAAATATATTGAGTAGCATTCTCTTTTTATACAAGTTTCATTAATGAGAACTGACAAGGTAAAGCGACTGAGATTATTATTTAATTTTTCTTGTGTTCGTAAAATTGTTTTGTTTTCTGGACGTAAAATGTGTAAAAATTGCCTAAACCTGCATCATATTTGTAGAAAATACGAACATAATAGCATCCTCCACATATAAAAAAAAACAGTGACTAAGATTAATAGATCACCAATCATAAATGCCCTGACAGTGTAAATAAAACTAATAAAAAAGCATATACCTATACATATTTGCTTATATATATATATGCTAACTTGGTATGATCTAAGATTGATCCATACCAGTTTTTTACTAGATAGATAGATAGATAGATAGATAGATAGATACGAACGAACAGACTTGGGATAGATAGATAGATAGATAGATAGATAGATAGATAGATAGATAGATAGATAGATAGATAGATAGATTTCAACTATGTGCTTATTATGTAAGCCCTACTGTTAAAACACCACTTCACAGAGCTAGTACATATTACCAACAAAGGTTATGGAGAAGGAATATGAAACATACAATCTGATTCCCCTATTATTTAAAGCCTGGAAATTATGTAAATCCTGTATTTAAAAGAGATTTCATTAAAGAAAAGGAATAATGAACTATCTTCGCATTTTTATTTTGACAAAAGTTTCACCTATCGTACCGTTCACACATTTCCCCATTCTTTCGAACAAGTGTAAAGTTTTATCTTTTGTTTACTGTTAAGAATTGAATTTGCGGTCTCTTTAAAATTCTACTTGAAATCTATTCTTTTTATAGTAGTGTACAAAAGTATTTTGACATTAAGCTAGTTTGTCTTTTATGAAGCATATTGACAAAAAATAAACAATGTAATTAAAGTAATTTTATTTGATTTACTCAACAAATGCTTTAAAAAGTTATGAAATTTTCTAATCTGGACAATTTTTTGGAATTAGATTAGGCCAAAAACTTTCAGCATTCACTAATAAAAAGATAGATACATTCGTGTATATAAGTAAAAAATATATATTTACTGGGAATTATATATACATATATATATATATAAATTTTTTGCCAAAGGCAATTTAAGAGATTTAATCATGGTGAAGCGTTACGAAGAATGAGGAATATAATTTACTAAGCGCGGCTTAGATGTGGCACAAGGCCGAAAGTATGGGGCACCCAGTGAGGATCGAACTCACTACTTAATTGCAATAGTGCTAGCGAGACAAGCTTGCTAACCATTACACCACCTTGAGGTGCCCGAAGAATGAGGAATATAAACAGATACGCAGGAATGTATATATATATATATATATATATATATATATATATATATATATATATATATATATATACTATCGCCCGGTTCACACTCCACCCACATCTATTGAACAGGTGAAGAGGCTCATCCCTTGTTTCCTGTTTAGGATGCGGTTTCCGGTTTTCTTTTATCCAATCTTTTCACTCTTTTATTTTTTTTCCAATTGGAGTAGATAGACTAAACTATCGCCCGGTTCACACTCCACCCACGTCTACTGAACAGGTGAAGAGGCGCATCCCTTGTTCTCTGTTTATGATGTGGTTTCCGGCTTTCTGTTTTCCATTCTTTTTACCCTTACGTAGTCCCCTGCGCATCAGTGGCGTTATCGCCTTACTTATATATATATATATATATATATATCTTTATATATATATATATAGTATTGTGCAAAATTATGAGGACAAGAACTATTTTACCTTTTATCATTTTAGGCATCAAAATAAAATTTAAAATCGCCCCTGTCCTTACACTTTTTCATCACAGGGGTAATTATCCTAAAAACCTCACTGAAATTGAAATCCAGGTTGAAAAGCTAAGTAAATTGTTAATAAATATTGATTTTTTAACACTAGGTGTAAAAGAAATGAATTAAAAAGAAGTTATATTTAATTTTTTTATAATCGGAAGCATTTGCAGGGTTTTGTACCAGGCCTGAACGTAATTTTCCACTGTCTGAAAGCGATTATCGAGGGTGGGCCGGAGGCTGATCATCTCTGGTCGGGTCGGCGCGGTGAGGGGGGGTATGATGTTGAAAGACCCGAAACCCCCTAGTGACCCTCGCGATGACATCGCTGACGACACCCTCTAGTGCCCCTATTACGGTGTGTATGTTTGAAATCATTTCCTGTTAAGCAGTGACTTTCGGTAAAGACCGAATGACAATTCAGGAATAGTCTGAAAGACAAATTGGAAAGACAATTGACGGCAGGAGAGACTACAAAGGTTACATGCTTGGGCTAGCAACCCAGCTTGTCAAAATAAATGTGCTACAGACACGATTACAAGTAGACACCCCCAAGGGATCCCGAGAGGGTGGGAGAATGAGATCCCTAATTGGACAGATTTACCGGTTACGAACCATGGCTTACCACATCAATCGAAGTTGACTTGCCCCTGTGGCAGGAAATGTAAAAATATACGTGGCCTGAAGATACATCAGACGAAAATGAAATGCATGGCACGTATTGACAATCTGAAACGCACAGGATACTCTCCTGGTGAGACGCAGGAAGAGCAGCGGCAGGAAGCACACCACAGTACCCAGTCCTTCCAAGTAGGGGTCAATATGTCCGGCAACATAACATCAAGTAATTTTCGGAAAAAGATTAAATGGCCTGCAGCAACAGATACAAACTCTTGGCAAGCTTTTGATTTGGACGTCAGCGAGATCCTGACATTGATTTTGAAAGGCTCCGTTGATAAACGACTAGAAATTATGAGCAAAATAATCGTGAGCTTTGGAGCAGAACGATTTGGAAACAGCGAAGGAAAAAAGTGGCGAATAGCACCATGAATCGAAGAGAAAATCGAATTAAAAACACAGAGCAGAATTAAAATCACTAAAAAAAAAACAGTGTAAGAATGCAAAGCCCGAAGAAAAAGAAGCCTTAAGAGAACTAAGAGACTCGATCCGATCGGATTTAAAAGCATTAAGAAGAGCCGAATGGCACCGCCGGAAGAGGAGAGAAAGAGCTCGTAAAAGAGCAGCCTTCATATCCAATCCTTTCGGATTTACCAAACAATTACTGGGTGAAACCCGCAGTGGAACGCTACAAAGTAGCACTGAGGAAATAAATACTTTTTCTCAAAGACTCCTTAAGCGACCCCTACCAGCAGCAACAACTTGGTGAAAACCATCTGCTTCTTACACCAGATCCTCCCTCAATTGATCTCGACATAGGACTACCTAGCTTGGTTGAATTGCAATTAGTGCTTAAAAAAGCTCGGTCAAGCTTCGCTCCAGGCCCGAATGGAGTACCGTACTTAGTCTACAAAAAATGTCCAAAATTACAGCTTATCCTATGGAAGTTATTGAAGGTCATTTGAAAGAGAGGGAAGATAGCAGACCAGTGGAAGTATTCCGAGGGGATATGGATCCCCAAAGAGGAAAACGCCAAGAAAATCAACCAATTCAGATGCATTTCGCTGCTGAATGTTGAAGGAATTTTTTTTTCAGTTTATTAAACAGTAGGCTGTCAAAATATCTAATAATAAATAACTACATTGACACCTCTGTTCAAAAAGGAGGAGTTCCAGGCATGCCAGGATGCATGGAACATAGAGGGGTCATTACCCAACTACTAAAAGATGCCAAGGAAAATAAGGGAGATATTGCAGTCCTCTGGTTAGACATTAAGAATGCTTATGGGTCAATTCTCCATCGTCTGGTAGAAGAAGCTCTAATCCGGTACCATATACCCACTGCTTTCACCAAGCTCATTTTAAACTACTATAAGGATTTTAGAATGAGGGCAGTAACAAAACCTCAACTTCAGCGTGGCACAATCTTGAAAGAGGGATAATAACAGGCTGCACCATTTCAGCGACTCGCTTCGCATTATCAATGAATATGTTGATAAAGGCGGCTGAAGTGGAATGTCAAGGACCAGTCTCCAGATCCGGTGTAAGGCAACCACCGATTCGCGCGTATATGGATGACATGACCATAACCAGCACGTCCACCATTGAGGCAAGGCGGTTGCTGAAGTACATCGAAGAACTCATCGACTGGGCGAGAATGAGTTTTAACGCTTCCAAATCACGTTCCCTAGTAATGAAGAAAGGTAATCTTTCTAAAAACGAAAGATTTAAGCTCTTTGGAGATGACATACCTACAATACATCAAAACCAGTAAAGAGCTTGGGGAAGCAGTTCGATGAAACCCTAAAGGAGAATCTAGAAGGGTGGTTAATCAGGGTTGATAAGTCTGGCTTACCTGGCAGGTATAAAGCTTGGATTTATCAACACGTCATTCTTCCAAAAATACTCTGGCCTGTAACTATCTATGATTTCACTTCCTCCACGGTAGATCTAATGGAAAGAAGCATAACATCACGACTACGTAGGTGGTTAGG
Source organism: Ascarosepion bandense (assembly GCA_037127315.1). Lineage (NCBI taxonomy): Eukaryota > Metazoa > Mollusca > Cephalopoda > Sepiida > Sepiidae > Ascarosepion > Ascarosepion bandense. The sequence continues at coordinate 2,535,694 of JBBBDQ010001464.1, read as the reverse complement.
TTTGCAAAGATCTTTATGCAGCGTAGCCTTATACGGGAAAACAAAAGCACTAAAAATCCCGTTTAAAAGCCTACACGAAGAATTTAAAGTAGCTAAAGTGAGAGCTACAATCCAGTATGAGTGCTCGAAAGATCCCAAAGTAGCCGGTGCGGGAATATCAGTGTATGCAGGTAGAAAATGGAACGCCTCGAAAGAACTGAATACAGCAAAAGAAAGAATCCGAGAAAAGGTAATACTAGGGACCATAGCTACTAGACGCGCAGGCCTCGGGTTTTTTCCCTCAGAAAAAAATATGACAAACTGCAAGGAAAAAAGAAAAGTCATCTTTTGCAGGAAGAAATCAGAAACGGCGAAGAAGAGAAACGAATAGCAATCCAAGTAGGGATGAGACAGCAAGCGGCATGGACCAAATGGTGCTCTATGTTGAAACGCCAAATCAAATGGTCCGAAATATGGCACGGTGACACCAGATTAAAATTTCTGATTCGGGCAGTATATGACACCCTGCCAAGCCCCACAAACTTACAATTATGGTATAAAACCCAGTCGCCAAATTGTCATCTTTGTGGGCGCAGAGGTACCTTAAAACATATCCTGAGTAGCTGTAAATCTGCACTAGCTAATGGGCGTTAGAGGTGATGCCATGATGAAATTCTAAAAGAGATAGTGAAAATAGTTCAAAATGCTATCAAAGAGAATATTTACAACCCAGATACAAGGCAGATAAAATTTATTAAAGCGTGCGCGAAAATCCCACGAAATAGAAAGCTACATCCAAACCTGCTATCTCCTGCAACAGACTGGGAACTAAGGGCCGATATAGGCTCAAGATTGAAATTCCCAGAGCAAATTGCCATCATAAAACTTGGCCCAGATATAGTTTTCTTCTGACATAAATTGAAGAAGATAGTCTTGTGGGAACTGACGGTCCCCTGGGAAGAAAACGCAGAGAAAGCTCATGAAAGGAAGAAGTTAAAATATGACGAACTGCTGGAGAGTTGCAGGGTTAAAGGCTGGAGGGCTAGCTGCACTCCTATAGAAGTGGGGAGTAGAGGATTTGCAGCAAGGTCCTTATGCAAAAGCCTTAACAGATATTGGAATAGTGGGAGTAAAAAAAAGAAAAGCACTGAAATCCATAACCGAAACAGCGAAAAGAACAGCTAATTGGTTATGGATCAAAAGAGAGAGTGCCTGGATTCCAAATTGTTAGCTAAAATTCCCCGAAATTCTGCGTCTAAATTAATGTTTCGGACGAGCTCATGTGCGGTTCGCCTCTAAATGGAAAGTGGCTCTGACTGTCGCCAATCGGAAGCATTTGCAGGGTTTCGTACCGGGCCTAAACGTAATTTTCCAGTGTCTGAAAGCGCTTATCGAGGGTGGGCCAGAAACTGATCATCTCTAGTCGGGTTGGCGCAGTGAGCGGTGTATGATGTTGAAAGATCCGAAACTCCCTAGTGATCCTCGCGATGACATCACTGACGACACCCTCTAGCGCCCCCACTACGGTGCGTATGTTTGGAATTCCTATTTTCTATTAAACAACTTATTTTGAAACTGCTCACTATTCTATTATCCATGGATATGACTGACTTTTTCCTTATTCCCCTCTCTCGAACTGATAAATCTAATGTTACTTTGCAAGACACAATTTGGGAACAAATACAAGCTGCTTAGCAGGAGATACCATTAGATATATTAAAGAAGCTTGTGATGCCAATACCTGACATAATGAAAGATGTGATCAAAGCAAAATTTATTTTTAATGAGTATTTTTTTCTTGTTAAAGCATTTGTTGAGTAAATCAAATAAAATTACTTTAATTACATTGTTTATTTTTTGTCAATATGCCTCATAAAAGATAAAATAGTTTTTATCCTAATACTTTTGTATAGTATTGTATTTCGCCAAATTTTTATTATATAAAAATTTATATTTTTGTTGATTTTCGGGTTCTTTCTAAAGTTTTTCCTTCTTTTTCCCTCAATTCTACTCCTGCAGCTTCTTCTCTCGCACTTCCCACCTGTGGAACTCTCTCCCATATTCCTGCTTTCCTGACGGCTACAACCTCCAGGAATTTAAATGCAATGTCAATACTCATCTATTAACCACTTGACTCTAGCTCTTTCCCTACCCCGTATATCCTTTCCTTTCTCTCCACCTTTAAAACTCATCACACCTGCATTCTCATCTTTCTATTGCTCCTTTCTAACTGGTTCGTATTCCTCTTCACTCTCTTCTAATTAATCTTTTTACACTTATGTAGCCCCCCCCCCCCGCATATCAGTGGCATTTCTGCCTTGCTCGGGGTGAAAAGATTAAAAAAAATTTAAATAGCTGTAAATCTTACAACATTCGGCCTTGCGGTATCATAGGAGAAAGCAATATTTGCCAAGGACAGAGAGCTTTTTTTGACTAAATGTTTATAGACACGTTGCCGCTAGATCTATAAAAGTTCACTTAGTGTTTCACTGTTTTTAAGTCCTCTCAATAAACACTTAATATCTGACACGGAGCTTAGTTTTGAGGGTCGGCTTTTGAGATTTATTGATGTCAGTACACTGAATCTTCTGTTAGATATTGTCGTATTCTACTGCACTCCAAAGTTATTTTTATCATATGATTAGAAATTAGAATGATACATTTGTCAGTGCAAAAAGGGTAATTGCTTATAACCCAGCCTAATAGATTTTTCTCTGAAGATGATGAAAATAAACATTGAAACGTAAGCATATAGACAATATTTCTTGACATTTAAGCAGTGTTTACACCGAAACTTCATTGCTTATTCAATCTTTCACATTAAGTTTATTTGTTTTCTTTTTTCCCTTCGAGTCGTCAAGCTATCAACGCCTGGAAAATTATCGATGGCCGACAGATTCGGTTAAGTGTTTCTATATGAGACATATCAGGTGCTGTACAACACTTTAAGAACAAATTAATTCAATTTCTGGATCCACTCCACCGCTTCACCTGCGTTGATTTAGTCGTGTATTGTGCAATTTTTCACTCGTGAGTGTTTGCTGGTGACTTGCAGTGCCTCTCCGAGCTGCAGATCAAAGGACGTTCATAAGTGGGAGCTCTGGAGACGCGCGCAGATTTGGTAAATTGTTCGACCGTCTTCAAAGTCTCGAAGAGTTCAGATCCGTTCCCACCCACTGGGAGTATGAGTGGCAATATTTTTTTAAAATTTTTTGCATGAAGTGAAAACATATGGAGTTTGACGCATATATACGTAATTCCACTGAAAGAATATTCGTAACGAAATACAGTATATATTCTTTTTCTCTCCTCTCTCTCTCTCTTTATATATATATATATATATATATATATATAGACAGATCTGTTTTGCTGTATCACAGCTCATCAGTACGGTTAGACTCCGATTGCTTTTAACCCAGGATTGAAACCCGATGTATATATATATATATATATATATATATATATATATATTATGTATGAGAGTGTGTTTTAAAAGCCATGTCTTTTCATGTTGTAGGGATCATGGGATCATGCCTCTCCATAGCTTCTTTTTCTGATCAGCTAGAAACCGTCATGACATTCTGAGTAAGATAGTGGAATGGTAAATGTTTGACTTTTCTACAATTTTGACTTTAGAGTTTTTGTTCTTCTCATCGGGATCATCTGGGTTTTTTTATCATTTCACCCCATGCAGAGCAAAAACGCCACTAAGTCGTAAGGGGTTACTGAGTGCTTGTGAACTAAAAAAAAATGAGATTAAATAGAGGCAACAACAAAATAAATAATAAAAAATGGATAGCAGATAACGATTGAAATAACGTTTAAAATTTTAAGATAAATGTTGACATTTTTGTCCACTTTTATCTTAAAAATTTAAACGTAATGTCAAAAGCCGGAGCGAAGAGGTGGCAGCGAAGAAACTGTTAGCATAGAACCTACGGTTACATCTAACCACTTCAACTCAAAATTAATGAGACTTAGCCACAAATCTAGTGGTAATAATAATGGACTCTCCCTACTATATTAATAAGAGTTAACAGGAAGTTAATGGGGGAAGTTCTTAAGAAGTTCTAGGGAAGTTCGTAAGAGTTCTTGAGAGTTCTATTGGAGTTCAGTAGAACTACTAGGCAGTTGATATTAGTCGGCAGTTAGCCGAATACTAAAGAGACAGGTTTCCCTGGAAGATTACCATGTTCTTAAAATTTTGGGTGCGTTACATCGATTAGCAACCGATATAGCACGATTATAACCTTCAGTGCAAAAACTGATTTGATCAGAATTTGAACTCGACACACGGATTACAATTTAAAACGTGCAGCTCTGTGTGTAAAATGATGATCGGTGGAAGATTCTAATTTCTTTTCGAGCCATATATATATATATATATATGAGTTGAGTCGATTGCGCTCCAATGGTTGTGACATTTTGCTTTCGACAGCCGATTTGTATATTTTTACAAATCGTCTGACGAAACCGACAAATTTGAAACCATGATAAAATAAACGGTCAATCTCCCCAACTCAAATATCTAAAATCTCTACATGTTAAAGCATCATTCTCTTCAAACATTTTTCGAGTAGTTTTTGATACAACCGTTCACTGGTCAAAATTGGAATCTGATTTATAACTGCTTAATATATATATATATATATATATATATATATATATATATATATATATATATATATCAGCATGCAGTGTGGGTATAGAAGAATTCAAAGGAGTATCTTGTACATACAGTGGAAGGATAACTCTCTAAATGCATATAGAGCAAATATAAGAAAAATTAAGGCAGACAGCTCTTCGGTACGGCTAGATTAAAACTTTGACTCAAATCAGGATTAAAACCCGACTGATTTGACAGCAGTCGGATATTCACCCATTAGTCCATTGGCACACATCAGAGAAAGGCCAATTTTATAGCGTGTAATGTTTTTACGAAATGTAAATAACGCCAGCAGTGAGAGTGTTCAATCATGTAACCGCTTCGAACGCGAGGCTGTAACCAGAGAACATAGCTATATATATATATATATATATATATATATATATATATACGCTCTCAGACCCTGATTGAGCACTCTGGAAGAATGGTAGATTTTGAAAAAACAGTAGCTATTCTAGCATCTACGCATCGTTCATTCAGTAATGAATTAGAACACTCTTGGCTGTTGATGTGTGACGAAAAATTAACAGACAGCCGTGTTAAATCGACGTAAGTTTAAGCAACACGGAAAAAGGGTGGGAGATAAGAGAGATAAAAGAAGGAAGGGAGGGAAAAAGAAAAGAAAAGAAAGAATTTTTTTTTTATAAAAAAACACGGCTGTCTGTTAATTTTTAGTTCCAATTCTCTTTCTTTTTTTTTGCAAACCCAGACGATGTCAATTTTTCTTTTCTTATTTATTTTATTTTATTTTATCTTTTTCTTTTTCTTTTTCTTTTCCTTTATTTTTCCTTTTTATTTTTATTTTTATTTTTATTTTTATTTTTATTTTATTTTTTAATTTCTTTTTAATCTATTTAAAAAGGAAAAGTAGACTAATTTTTCTCCAGTTTCTGAAAGGATTTTTCTGTTGCTGAGGTGATGTGTTATCCCCCGTGGGGATCTTCATATCGAAATGGCTTTTCAACATCTTTGAATTAATCCTTTTGTAATATATATATATATATATATATATATATATATATATATATATATATATATATATATATATTCAGTATTAGACACAGGGAAAGTTTTTACTTTTTTTTATTCATTTTTTTCCTAATATTCTTACATATTTCGATTTGATGCAAGTTTAAAATTGTATAAGTGTAAGGTTCATTGTCCCAAGTGCTTTCGCTCTCTGTTTTAGCCATTTTAAGAAGTTTTCTTTAATTTTAATTAATTTCTTTTCATATTCATCAGTTTAAAATAGAACTCTGCGGTGTTTAAATAATATTTGCGTTTATTGAGCGCGACTGGTATTTAAACAAATCTTCAACAACATTTCTACTGCTACTGAATAAGTGTTATATACTGCCGCTGTTCTGGATCTCGATACATATTTATTTTCCCCCATTAACTCCTTCATTCAGAATACTAAAAGTTTCTTTACCTTAGAACTTAGACGCGTTATACTTTTATTTTGTTAAATTAACGAACACAGTGCTGTAACAGTTTTACTGAGTTGTTATATATTTAATGAGTTCAGTGGATAAGATCGTTGTATAGTAATTCAAACTCGTGATATTAAAGTGTTCATAAATAGGTTTTATTATATAATTTTATTACATAATTCCGAATGTATTTCTATAGTAAAACTATGTCATTAAATCTACTCAGCGACATCAAGCGTAGTGAGACTGGATCGATATTTCACATGAGATATTACAGAGCTACCCCCAAAAAAACACGTGTTATATCTGTAATACTAAAAAATCATTTCATCCATATTTATTTTCAGCGTTACCATTTTCCTTCTGAAGGCGCTCAGCGAACACAGAATGTTCTTATACCGATGCAGACACGTTATAATTTAGATTGATATAAATATATATATATATATATATATATATATATATATATATATATATACTGTTGGAGAAACAGGAAGGTTGCAAACAGGACGGACCAAAAACTGGACACTCACCTGCAACGTTTTTATGCTCAGAACAAGAAATCGACGAGCCAAGTTCGAATTCCATTTGAGTTTCTTGCATTCAATTTCGCGCAAATACCATTGGAAAAAGTATTAATTCTTCTTTTCCATCCAGTTATGGTTAAACAAATGAAAAGGTTGGATTCTATAGCCTTGGCTGGCAACCATTCTATTATCTTCTGCCCAGTCAGCCATATCTCTTTCGAGACATGATCACCCAGGCGTGTATCACGTATGGCTTTTAACTGACTGTGAAATATTCCGCAAAGCATCAGTCATAATATGGGAACACTTTTCTTTCACTTAACAATATGCATAAAATTTACTAAATTTTCTTTGGCAATTTTTTAAGTCGGAGTCACTAATTCAAATTATGAATGTATTCTCCATTATCTTCCTGTGACTTTTTTCTCTTAACGTAACTTTATAAGGCAACGTATTTTTATCATTTCACCCCATGCAGAGCAATAACGCCACTAAGTCGTAAAGGGTTACTAAGTGCTAATGAATATAAAAAAAAAAATTAAAGAAAGAGAACAACAAAATAAATAATAAAAGAAGGAGAAAAGATAACAATTGACATTACGTTTTAAATTTTTAAGATAATAGTTGACAAAAAAATAAAAAGCCGGAAGGTAGAGGTGTCAGAACAAGACCAATGATATTGCAGATTATTTGTTATTTATAAAGAAACTCTAAATATAAAGTAGAAACATTAGACCAGATGACACAACAATATTCAATTCATGGTCGGATTGTAAGCTTATAAAAATGTAAGTAAAACCCTTGAAACTTTTAATTTTAGGTTCAAGTAACTTATAATACAATAAGCTCCTAAGTGTGTGTTCGTCTTTACTCCTTGAAAGAGACATGACTGACTGGACAGAAGATTATCCCGCAGTAGTTAGCCATTGCTTTCTGCGGTAGACTGGTTGCCGACCAAGGCTATAGAACCTAGTCTGTCCTGCTATTCAACCCATAGCTGTAGGAAGAAGTAGTGGATTATATTATATTAATAAGTAGTAATTAGTGGGGGATCAGTTTACTACTTCATGAAAATAGAAAACAAATCCCCCACTTTATGCCCAGTAGAAACTTTGGTTATGCTTCCAACTATTATATTCAGTCAGTTAAGTGCCATACGTTATATACGCTTTTAGCGATCATGTCTCGAAAGAGACATGACTGACTGGGCAGAAGATTATCCCGCAGTAGGTTGCCATTGCTTTCTGCGGTAGACTGGTTGGCGGCCAAGGCTATAGAACTAAATCTGTCCTATTATTTAATCCATTATTGGAGGGAAGAGACGGATTAATAACTTTGCCAATGGTGTTTGTGCATAAGTAAAACCATGAATTCAAACTCGGCTTCCTGATTTGTCGTTCCGAGTCGTTATCCACTGCACCACAACGCACATCCGCAGAGACATGATCGCTCAAAGCGTGTATCACGTATGGCACTTAACTGACTGACTTTACTCCTTTACCTAGAAATAGTTCAAGTTTACATTGTAGAGTCTTTGCGGAGAGACTATAAAACAAAATCATTTTTCTACCTTTATATAACATTGTAGAAAAGTTTTATCAACCTTATATTTTTAGAGGGATACCATTTAAACTTTTCACTGAATTATCTGGGTTTTTTTTTTTGGTTTTTTTTGTTTTTATTTTATACTTGATTACACCGGTTGACACTGGTTTTAGCACAAATATTGTTGGGCAATGGGCACATGTTTCTGGGTGATATTTTAATGATGATTCTGAAAACCAAATCCCTTTTTCCTAATCTTATCATTTTTTTCTCTACAAATAATGCCTTTATGCTCAAAATAAGCCAAAATATCTAATTGTACTGTTAATTTTAAGAATTTCATAATGTAAGTAAAACAGTTTAAATGTTTTATTTTAGATTCAAGTAACTTATAATACAAGAAAAAGCATCCTAATAACCTCCTAATTGTGTGTGTGTGTGTTTTTGTGTTTGTGTTTGTGTTTGTGTTTGTTTGTTTATCTCAAGATATGTGCGTAAAGAGCTCAGGCCTGGACAGGGTTTTATTTTAAGAGAGATCGGCAGTTGCCTATGCAGTACGCCTCCCCTATCCACACCACCGACGTTTTCTAAAGTAAAGGCCAAAACATTTTAGCACTGGCTTCGTCGCAGGAGTTACCTGAACGAAACATAACATCGAACTGCCATAGGATCTCCGGCTACGGATTTACATTCAGAGCTGTCCTTCTTATAATATGATTGCCTGTCTACAGAATCTACACTAGCCTACTATTTACTCAAGTTAGGAGGGTGCTTACGGCCATATCACGTTTAATACACCGGTTCTCGCTCGATCACCGAAGTTAAGCAACGTTGAGCCTGGTCAGTACTTAGATGGGTGACCGCTTGGGAATACCTGGAGCTGTAAGCGTTTAGTGACGGACGTGCGGGCTTACGGCCATATCACGTTGAATACACCGGTTCTCGCTCGATCACTGAAGTTAAGCAACGTTGAGCCTAGTCAGTACTTAGATGGGTGACCGCTTGGGAATACCAAGAGCTGTAAGCGTTTAGTGATGGATGTGCGTTGTGGTGCAATGGATATCGGCTCGGAAAGAGAAATCGGTGAGCCGAGTTCGAATTCCAGTTGTATACCCTGCATTCACTTAAGCACTGGTACCCTTGGGAAAGGTATTAATCCGTCCCTTTCGTCCAGTTATGGGTTAAATAACAGGGTAGGACTTGGGGACCCTGCTCTTAAAAATAAATTCCCAATGAATCTTGATACCCGAAAAAAAAAAAATTACTAGACACAAAACTTACATAAAAACTACAATAAACTGTTGAAACAAAAAATTATTACCAGCAATAAATAAATAAAAATTTAGTTGGCAATAAATGACCCGCCGAGGTTGATATGCCATAAAAACAAAACAACCAACCAACTCAAGTTAGAGATTTTGAATTCAGAATTTTTCTTACCCTTAGACCATTTGCTAACCAGCCTGTTCTTTTTTTTTTTTTTATAAGCGTTTCACCCCGAGCAAGGCATGTCACTGCCACTACTGTGCAGGGGGCTACGTAGAGTGGAGAAAGGATGATTAAATATAGGAGATAACAGAGGGTGGGTGATAGGCGGGTGAGGATACCGAGAATGAGGGTTGGGTAGATGAGAGTGTTGTGAGAATAGTTGGGAGTTAGTGTGATAGGAGGTGTCTATTGACCCTACATTTAAACACCTGGAGATTGTAACTGTCGGGAAAGCAGACTTGTGGAAGGAAGTTCCACAGGCGGGAAGCGCGAGAAAAGAAGCTGTTGGAGTAGAATTTACGGTTACATCTTATTTGTTTAACTGTAAAAGGGTGGGACCTAGTTGCTAATCTAGTATCTCGTGTAAATTCGTGCTTAGGCGGCACCAGTGATCTAAGCTCATCGGAGCAGAAGCCATGAAAGTACTTGTAGAAAAGGCACAGGGAAGCTACATCACGCCGGTGTGAGAGCGGCTGCAGCCGGTCTGCCAAGTCAGTATCAACCACGTTACAGATCCTCCTTTGTATTTTGTCAAGAAGCCCAAGGAGAGCAGCAGGGGCACCCAACCAGATATGGCAGCAATATTCAATACACGGGCGGATGGTAGATTTGTATATGTGCAGAATAGTTTCAGGTGGGAAAAATTTCCGGGCCCTGCACAGGGAGCCGACTTTCATAGCAGCAGATTTGGCAATGGATTCAATATAGTCATTCCATTTGAGGTCCGCCGAGAGTGTAAGGCCAAGGTGGCGTAGTATTTTACTCTCTGGGAGGCTAGCCTGTCCCATGCTAATGGGAGGTAGATGCGATTGTCTATGGTGGTTAGTTGATAACAGCTTTGTTTTGGAGGCATTGAAATTTACCAACCATTTCCTACCCCAGGTCACTACGGATTGGAGGTCCCTTTCAAGTGCGGCGGCGAGGTTCACTTTGTCGTCCAGACCTGGTTTCTGATCGATGCGGGAGTAGATTGTTGTGTCGTCGGCATACATGCCAACTTGGGATCTAATGGTATCGGGTAGATCATTAATGTAGATCAGAAATAGCGTGGGACCTAGGATAGAACCTTGAGGGACGCCCGCGTTCGTCTGGTAGTTTTGGGAGGCATGCCCATTTAATACCACCTTTAATGTGCGGTTAGAGAGGAAGGACTGGATGAGGTCAAACAGATGTCCAGTTATCCCATAGCTCCGCAGTTTGCACAAGAGGCCAGCATGCCAGACCCTGTCGAATGCTTTGGAGATATCCAAGCCAACGGTTCGGGCTTCACCATTCTTGTCGAGTGCCTGGTATATGTACTCGGTAATGGTCGTTAGCATATCAGCAGTAGACCTGGTGAAGCGAAACCCATACTGTTTGTCAGAGAGAAGCCCGTTGGTCATAAGGTGCTGGATCACCTCGGCGTTGATAATGGTTTTGAAAACTTTGCCAAAGATTGGAAGGAGACTAATAGGACGGTAATTGGCGGGGTCTGAGGGTTCGCCAGAATTCTTAAATATAGGTACTACGCAGGAGGACTTCCAACAGGCAGGAAAGCAGGAAGCAGATAGGCAGAGGTTATAGAGTTTAGAGAGGACAGAGGAGAGTTCTGGGGCACATTTCTTCAGTACTATGACTGGGATTCCGTCACCGCCGCCCGCTTTGTGTGGGTCAAGTTGCGCAATTATCTTGGTGACCAGCGAGGGTGAAATGTGGACGTTATTTAGTTGAGCCTTAGTTCTGGGTGGGAAGTCTGGTGTAGGTATTCCTAACGAGTCCAGTGTCGAATTGGTTGGGAATTTACGGGCAAAGCATTCAGCCTTGTCGGCTGGGGAGGTGAGAACTTCAAATTCATTGATTAGAGGGGGTATTGAAGTCTTGTTCCTGCTGAGCACGCTTTTGCAGAGACGCCAGTATCTTTGGAGCCAAACTTAGAGGATGCTATGCGTTGCCTAATTCTGGTAGCAAACGCCCTCTTGGCTTCGTTCAGTACTTTTTTACACTTGTTCCGTGCTGAGGTGAAAAGGCGCCTGTTTTGGTTCGACGAGCAGCTTCGATAGAGCCGGAAGAAATGGTTCCGGTGGGCTATAGCGGCCGAGCAAGCGGGTGAGAACCAGGGGGACGAATTAGGTTTTAGTTGTAATTTTCTGGCAGGGATAAAAACATCGATGCCAGCCTTAACCCAAGAGGAGACTTCGGAGGCACAGTCTTCGACAGGAAGATCAAAGACGTTGTTCCAGGGGACGTCGCAGAGGAAGTCCCTGAACGAGTCCCAGTCGGCTCTTTGGTAGCAGTATGATATTCTGCTGGTCTGGTTTTCTTGGGTAGAGTTAGTGCAGATTGATATGTTTACGGAGACTACGGCGTGAGATTCACACCTTACCCAAGAGTTAAATAGTTAAGTGCCATACGTGATAAACTCTTTGACGATCAATTATCGAAAGAGACATGACTAACTGGGCAGATTATCCCTTAGGATGCTATTACTTTCTGTAGTAGACTGATTGCTAGCTAATGCTATAGAACTCAGTCTGCCCTGTTATTTGACCTATAACTGAAGGGAAGAGACGGATTAATACCTTTCATAAGGATATTTGCGCGTAAGTGATTGCAAGGAATTCAACTGGAATTCGAACTCGGCTCCCCGATTTCTCATTCCGATCCGATATCCACTGCACCACAACGCACATCCTAATTGAAATGTAATAAATTCGACCTTAATTCGACCTCGAGTCGCAATCCATTACTCAACCGTGCCTACATAAATGTTGGCAAACACAACGTTATAAATATTTATAATAAAAACAGTCCTTTGCTAAGAGTTTCTTTTCCTGCCTGTGGAAAACTCTTCAGGCGGCTGGCTTTCAGTCTTTGATATGAAAAAAAAAATTAATGCAATACTAATTGCATTCTACTGTCTTCTTGATTCTTCTTTTATTGTTCTCGCTCCTGAATAATGTTTCATTTTTTTTCTTATTCTTGCATTGTTTCGTTTGGGTGAAATGATTAAAAACATATCCGTCGAATGAACAATAAATACAAAAAAGCAAGCAATCAAGAATAATTGCTAAGAACTCAAGGGTTAAGAAAGCAAAACGAGTTGATAAGCAGACGATGTACGAACTTCGCCCAAACAATCAGTTTTGTAAGATGTCTTTGGTCTACAAGAGAAGGCAGCATCGTGTTTGCTTGTACAAATTTCAAAAAAAGGATACTGGCTATTGACTCCGGTGTTTTTAAGGAACCAATAATGCCCCTTTCATCGTTCTTTATAAATGTATGCTTAAGCTTTTAACATTCAAAACCACATTTAACACGAATAATGCAAAGTAACACTTAACCTCCTAACGAAGCATTGGCACTTCGCAGCCAATTGAGGTCGTTCTTACCTATACCGGAAGAAGAAGGAAGTGCCAAGTTCATCCGCCACCCTCACACACACATGTATATATGTATGAGATTTATTAGAGGCAAATGAGGCCATTCACCAAATGTAAATACACATCAGCTGGTACACGTACGTTTTTTCAGTAACTTTTCCCTAAAAAACATAATTGAACTATACGACCCACTACACACACACACACACACACACACACACACACACACACACACACACACACACACACACACACACACATATACACATATATATACTCAAAATAATAACTAAATAGATTCTGTAAGTATTTAGGTTGTTAATTTATACTAAGAAAAACCTTTAGAAAAACCACTAGCAAACAGAACCTAATTCCGTTACAATCCGGTGCACTAAGGCGTCGGATAAAAGGGGAGAAAAAAAAAGAAATCCGCGGAATAAGGACAAGACATACGATACTCCGCAGTAAAGAAAAAAAAAACCCAAACGGAACCAACCACAAGAAAAAGTGCTCGATACAAAGTACAAACGATATACAAAAGTAGAGCAAAGACACACAAAGAATCTCAAGCTAGCCAAAACCTACCGCGGTTTTACATATATATATATATATATATATATATATATATATATACAAGTGAATAAGGAACGAAGAAGATATTAAGATATTAAAAAATTTCAAAAAATTGAGCTATGAATATTTATTCTAAATTATAATTTAGAACATGTACAACTTACAAACTACTACAAAGTGTATATTTTGTTTCGACATTGAAAGGACAAGGTCTCATCATGTAGTAAACGCTATTTTTTAATCAACGAGACCCTTGGTGCAACATCAAATTCAAAATATAATACGAACAGCAAATCTAATCATGAAAAAGTTTTAATTATAAAAATAGTTTCAACTATAAAAAATAATTCTACAACTAACCATAAAATTATTCTATTTAATATAGTTCTAACTAAAAATAGTGGTATTTATAAAAATTCCTCGGTAAATTTTTTATTTGTTTCCCAAAGGCCTTTACCTCTTCAAATCTTTCCAAAACATCCTTATTTTCGTGCAAATGTAAATGCTGAACTCAAATCGATAATTGTTTATTGACGAAACCTACCTTTTTTCAAGTTAACGACCAGAAATATATCAAACTTCTTGTCGCTGTTTATCTCACCCCGTAACCACGCTTCAAAAATGTTATTCACTTCAGAATGACTTCACGAGTAGTTTGCCGATTTTTCGGCCTATTTACTTCCTTTTTGCAATTACTACGCGACAACTGAGTTCCGAAACCAAACAAATCGCGGAGTAATTTCTCAAAAGGAAGTAAATAGTTCTCAACATACTAAAATAGTTCTAACTATAAGAAATAGTTCTGATCATAATAAGTCTTATTATAAAAATAGCTTTAATTATGAAAAATAGTTATAAACATATAAAAAGACTTTCAACTAAAAAATAATTTTAATTATAAGAAGTAGTTCTAACTATAGTGAAATAGTTTTAAGTATAAAAATAATTATGGCTACAAAAACGTTTTCTATTAAAGTAGGTTTATCTATAAAAATAGTTTCAACTAAAAATAGTGATAATTGTAACAATAGATATGACTATAAAATACTTCTAACTACGAAAATAATTCCAAATATAAAATAGTACTATAAAATAGTTGGATCTATAAAGATATTTCTAGAAAAGATAGTTTTAAATGTAAAAAATAATGCTAACTATAAGAAATAGTTCTGATTACAGAAAATAGTTCTATTAAAAAAACTACTAACTAACGATATATATATATATATATATATACGCTCTCACACTCTGATTGAGCACTCTGGAAGAATAGTAGACTTTGAAAAACAGTCGCTACGCTAGCATCTACACATAGTTCATTCAGCAATGAATTAGAACACTCTCAACTATTGAACGTGTGTATAAGGAGAATATGCACACTAAAAAGTTTGTCTCCTTCTACCGATCGCCCATAGTCAGAGGTAGAATTGCCGACTAACGCAAATTCGGTCGGGTTTCAATCCTGGCTAAAAAGCAATCGGATATCTAACCGTACTGATGAGCTGTGATACAGCGAAACAAATCTGTCTGCGGATGACTATATATATATATATATATACAAAAAGAGTTCTAACTATAAAAATAGTTTTAAATGAAAAAAATTCAAACTATACAACAAACGTTAACCCAGGAATTATACGAAAATAGTACCGCTACACGAACACACTGGCAAGCCTTACAGAGATTGATACGAATGCTGGTCTCCGCTTTTCAACTGTCAGTCATGTCATCCAGGCGAAGAAATAAAATGAATCCATCAGAATAAACGTTCAAGGAAAATGCGGTCGGAAGAGAAAAACAAAGCCAAAAGATGAGGTGCATGTGATCAGGGAAATTGTGAAAGATCCTAAGAAACATTACTTGTTTTGTTTCAATTAATTTGCACAAAGTTTATAAAATTATTTTTAAGAATATAAAAATAGTTATAGAAAACGCAATATATATCCTATAAAAAGTTTTATAAATTTCATTTTCTTCATGCCCCGTGTCCTTTAAGAACGGAGGCGATCATGGGCTTCCACTTGCCCCAGTCACTTGTCACTCTTAATATTTTTTTTTCTTGGTTATCTCTCGCAAATCTCGCTCCGACTGACATTTGCTCGAGTCTATCAAATAACTCGCGCGCTACTTTTTCCCTGTCTTTCTTTCCTTCTATTCGTCCAGAGAGTATTAGATTATTCAGACCTTCTTTCCTCTTTACGTGTCCTCGGAACAACAACTCCCTCTTCCTGATGTTAAGTATCAGTTTCCTTCTCGCTTGCATCTTCTCCAACACCTCGTCGTTGCTCACGTGCTCGATCTATGGTATCGTCAGCTTTCTTTTGTAGAACCACATTTCTGCTGTCTCGAGCCTTTTCTTCATCCTTGAAGAAATCGTCCAACATTCGCTGCCATACAGAAGGACATATATCACATAGCAGTCCAGCGCTCTTTTATTTGTTTCTAATGAGACTTTCCTATCTCTCAGTCAGTCAGTTAAGTGCCATACATGATACACGCTTAGGCGATCATGTCTCGAAAGAGACATGAATGACTGGGCATAAGATTATCCCGCAGTAGATTGCCATTGCTTTCTGCGGTAGACTGATTGCCGACCAAGGCTATAGAACCCAATCTGTCCTGTTATTTAATCCATAACTGGAGGGAAGAAACGGATTATATCTCTCAGTACTCTGGTTAATTTTAGAAATGCTTCTTTGACCACGACAAAGGGTCTTCAGACCTCAGTGTCGAAGTTTCCATTCTCAGTTAAAATGCTTCCCAGAATGCTTATTTAAATTTATCAGGCCAGAGATAGGACAAGAACAGTACATTTTCATCAAAGACACTGGGACAAGGAATGCCATATTTATTATTTGGATGCTCTCTGAAAGGGCAATACAAATGAAGAAGGATTATAACTCTGCTTTATTGATTATGCGAAGGCGTTTGACAAAATACGGCACAAAGAATTGATGGAAATGCTCGGCAGCCTTGACATATTTAGTAAAGACTTAAGAGTAATCAAGAATCTTTATTGGCAGCAAACTGCTTGTATACAGACAGGTAACGAATTCAGCAGATAGACAAACATAGAAAGGGGCGTAAGAGAAGGATGTGTCTTTTCACCGGATCTATTCAACTTGTACAGCAAGACTATTCTGAGGACCCTAGAAGTTATGCCAGAATTCGTCATCGGAGGCCATAATTTAAAGAACATAATGTACGTAGATGAGACAGTGCTGATAGCAGACACGGAAAAGAAACTGCAAGATTTTCTACAGAAGTTAGCTGAAGAGAGTGATAAGAAAGAACTACAAATAAACTGCAAGAAAACCGAATGCAAGGTCATCAGCAAAAAAGGGCAGCCGAAAATGGCAAATACAGATGGGGGATACTAAAATCAAGCAGGTACAAAAATTTAAAGACCTGAGAAGTGTTCTAATAGAAGACGAAAAGTGCGACGCAGAGAACCGAAAGTGAATTGGCATGGTGAAGGAAGCATTCCAGAAATTGAGTAAAGTATTAAGAAACAGGACAATTTCGCTAGAAACAAAGAAGAAATTGCTGGATTGCTATGTGATGTTAGTTCTTCAATATGGCATTGAATGCTGGATAATATCATCAAAGATGAAGGAAAAACTTGAAGCAACTGATGTTCAGTAGAAAGATGCTGCGAATATCATGGATCGAGCATGTGAATAATGATGAGGTTTTTGAAAAGATGGAAATTTAAAGGAAATTTACACTGAGCATCAAGAAGAGACAGACAAAATTCCTAGGACATGCAATGAGGAAGGAGGGCTTGGAGAACCTGATACTAACAGGCCAGCTAGAGGGGAAAAGAAACAGGAGAAAGCAGCGGATAACATATTTGAAGGACATGATCATGTGAATAACGGAACGAGGGTTGCGTGGTGTAACAAGCGAAAGCGTGCTAAGAGCCACCAGGGATAGGAAGCTGTGGAAAGCCATGATTGCCTATGTCCTGAAAGGACAGGGCACATAGAAGAAGAAGATGTATGCCAACTGATTATAAGAAATTAGAATGTGGATATGAAGTGGGGGATCAAATCTATATTATAATAAATATATAAATGGATCCCTCATTTATTGGCCATGCTATAAATTTATATTCTAGATTTATAGGGTTCATCTAGTGGATAGCAGAGTGGGTTTGGGTGGTGCAACAAGCAAAAGCGTGCTAAGAGTCACCAGGGATAAGGAAATGTGGAAAGCCATGATCGCCTACGTCCTGAAAGGACAGGGCACATAGAAGAAGAAGAAGAAGAAGAAGAAGAAGAAGAAGAAGAAGAAGAAAATAACAACAAATCTCAATTCTTTTGTTTTGTTGTTACTTTATTTATAGCACTGCTATTTCTTTCAGATAATGTAAAGGAATAAAATTTAATCAACATTATTTTGAACGTTGTCATAAGACAAGCAAAGCTGCTCGCAGAATGCAGAAACATTAAAAGAATTTCCGCCATTTATGATTATATTGTCCAAAAATATGTTAGGGGTTTAAAAATGAAAATTTTCTTTCGGAATAAGGCTCTGGAAATGGAGAAATGTCGGTAGTAGATTATGATACTTAAAAAAGAAAAAAGAAAAAGCTCATATTAAAAGAATACCAGTCAAATGGCACTCGAAAATATTTTCAAGAGCTCGGATCAACGAAAGATACCACAAGTAGAGCATTACATTAGCTTAAAATAAATCTAGATGCTCTAAGGGGATTACCGATGTACTGTTTGCACCGTGTCGCGTATCATGGATATCCATGGATTACGACTGAGTATTGAGTTCGAACCTTACTGAGTGCTCCAAACTTTCGGCCTAAGTTCAAAAGACCATTTTAGAGGAATTTCCACGTGGTGTAATGATTCAGTCAGTTAAGTGCCATACGTGATACACGCTTGGGCGATCATGTCTCTTTCGAGACATGACTGACTGGGCAGAAGATTATCCCGCAGTAGGTTGCCATTGCTTTCTGCGGTAGACTGGTTGCCCACCAAGGCTATAGAACCCAATCTGTCTTGTTATTTAACCCATAACTGGAAGGAATAGACGGATTAATACCTTTCCCAAGGGTATTTGCGCGTAAGTGAATACAATGGATTCAACTGGAATTCGAATTCGTCTCCCCGGCTTCTCGTTCCTAGATCAGCAAGCATATTTTACCAAATCAATTATGACTGAATTGTGACTTATATCATGACTAGTCGCTCCCCACATTCGACTTTCTGCCACATCCAAGCTACGCTTAGTAAATTATTTTAGAACACTTCTATGTGGTATAATAATTAGTAAGCTTGTCACGCTAGATCAAATACGACAGTAGTGAGTTCGATTACTCATTTGTACTACATACTTTCGGCCTTAGAAAATCACCATGCGATTAGCCTGCCATTTCTTGTGACTTGGCTCAGTATCGATGAACATGGGCTGCGATGGTTCAAAATGTGGTTTGCGATCGGGAGGGAGCCGGCTCCACCCGACGAGGGTGAATGCCGAAACAAGTACAAGTACAAGCACAATGGCTAAAAGTATACCCGAAAGCGCTTGGAGAAATAAAATATTCGGGATATCTAGATCTGAATCGAGATATACCCCTAGTAGAAAAAGTTTTCAAAAGTCAATCGAGATCGTTGTCTATATCTCATAAATCTATCAACAGCAGTTTTACAAATGCTTCTCTGTGATATTTTATTTATATTCGGATTATTGTCCTCATTTTTTGGCTGTTATCACAAGGTTTTGACTATTGTGCCCTCCGGCATTTCTCGGGTTTATATCGATGTGGGTAATTCCTTACTAAACCTTGTATTTAATATATAGGAGTAGTAGGCTTCAGTTCCACTGTTGATGCATGTTTCTTTATTTTATGACAGCTTAATTATTACTCGCTCATTTCCGTAGAGTTTTTTTTAATCATATCACCCTGAGCAAGGCGCTAAAGCCACTGATGTGCAGGGGGCTACATAAGAGTAAAAACATTAGAGGAGAGTGAAGAGAAGGACGAACCAGTTAGAAAGGAACGAGAGGAGGATGGGAATACAGGTGTGATGACAGTTGCAAAGGTGGAGAGAAAGGAAAGGATATACAGGGCGGTGTGGAAAGAACTAGGGTCAAGTGGTTAAGAGATGTGTATTGACCTTGCTTTTAAATTCCTGGAGGTTGTAGCCGTCAGGAAAGCAAGAATGAGGAAGCGAGTTCCAGTAAACACTCTGGAAGTGGAAGGGAAGTGATGTCACGGATAATAAACTAATTAAATCATCTCTCCAGCCGAATTCATTGCCTTCACTTACGCGCAAATACCCTTGGGAAAGGTATTAATCCGTCTATTCCTTCCAGTTACGGGTTAAATAACAAGACAGATTTGGTTCTATAGCCTTGGTGGGCAACCAGTCTACCGCAGAAAGCAATGACAACCTACTGCGGGATAATCTTCTGCCCAGTCATGTCTCTTCATTGAGATATGATCGCCCAAGCGTGTATCACGTATGGCACTTAACTGACTGACTAAATATAATAGTTGGAATCAGCATTAAGTCATCTACTGGTCATAAAGTGGGGGATCAGATTTATATTGTTATGAATTAATAAACTGATCCCCCATTAATTACTACGTAATAATATAATACATTTCTTCCCCAACTACCTACAAGTCAAATAATAGGAGAGACTTGGCTGGCAACCAGTCTACCGCAGAAAGCAATGGCAACCTACTGCGGGATAATCTTCTGCCCAGTCAGTCATGTCTCTTCATTGAGACATGATCGCCCAAGCGTGTATCACGTATGGCACTTAACTGACTAACTCTTCACTTTTACAAAAATTTCACAACAACGTATGAAACCTGGTTTCGACTATATCGTTAAGCACATGGTCAATCCTTTTTCTATTTGGGAAAAACCAGGATTTCTCACGCCGTTATGAATTTTTGTAAAAGTGACGAGAGTTGATTTAATAATTTTATTATCCGCTACACTTGAACCCAGAATCACTCTATCACCAAATTCACAAACCAATATATGTATAATCTTGGAATTATTTCGAACTTTTGTTCTCATCTTGGTTGATATAGTTGTTATAATAGACAAATCGTTTCGACCAAGTACCGTCTGGTCATCATCGGGTGTCCATAGATTGGCTGATGTGGAATATCTCGTTGATTATTGCGAAATATCCTATGAAATCTATTATTGTTCCGATGATTACAAGAGGGTACTTGGTCGAAACGTTGTGTCTATTATAACGCCTGTATCAACCAATATAAGAACAAGAGTTCGAAATAATTCCAGGATTATTAAAAGTTACACATGTAGAAAATAAATACAAATCATGACAAGTGGCACGAACCCACTAACATAATCCAGTTGTCAAAATCCATCTGACACTGAATATAAAAGGCTCCAAAAATACACCAGTAAAGTCCTTTGGAACGGTGGCGTAGTGGATATAGTAGTTGTGTTAGTTTCATCTAGTTAGATCATGAGTTCGATCCTTGGTAGTGAGAGTATCAAATTCCAAAATAAAAGAACAATAATTGATTTCACAGGATATTTCGCAATAATCAACGAGATAATCCATATCAGCCAACCTACGGATACCTGATGATGACAAAAGGGTACTTGGTCGAAACGTTGTGTTTATTATAACACGTATATCAACCAAGATGAGAACAAAAGATCGAAATAATTCCAAGATTATTTTACTCATCTCGTTGGAGTAGATAGACTAAACTATCGCCCGGTTCACACTCCACCCACATCTATTGAACAGGTGAAGAGGCTCATCCCTTGTTTCCTGTTTAGAATGCGGTTTCCGGTTTTCTCTTTTCCAATCTTTTTACTTTTATTTTTTTTTTCCAATTGGAGTAGATAGACTAAACTATCGCCCGGTTCACACTCCACCCACGTCTACTGAACAAGTGAAGAGGCGCATCCCTTGTTCCCTGTTTATGATGTTGTTTCCGGCTTTCTCTTTTCCATTCTTTTTACTCTTACGTAGCCCCCTGCGCATCAGTGGCGTTATCGCCTTGCTTGGGGTGATATGATTAAAAAAAAAAAAAAAAGAAATAAGTACAATATATCTATTTATTAACTCAGAGTAACACTGGAAACTTATCATAATAACAACAAAGATGACAACAATATTGCGAATATTAGGTTGGTTAAGTGTCATACGTGATACACGCTTGGGCGATCATGTCACGAAAGAGACATGATTAACTGTGCAGAAGATTTTCTCGTAGTAGGTAGACTGGTCGCCAAACCAATTCTCCGAAGAAAAACGAACACAATGTGTCCTGTTATTTCACCAATAGCTGGAGAATAGAGCGGATTATATTTTTTCCGAAGAGTATTTGCAATGAATTCAACTGAAATTCGAAATCGGCTCTCCGATTTTTCGTTCCAAACCGATATCCACTCCACCTGAAAATCCACCCCACCTCATCCAAAATAGTGTAAATAATGATATCTCCCTATTTCTTAAATTCAGAAAGAAATTATAAGTAATATCTGTTTCAAATAATATTAATTAAAATTTATATCTTTTAATCTTCTTCAACTAATGTTCCAGAAATGTATATTTTATAAAAAGTTTTCTCATAAAAATATTTACATCGTGCCGACAGATTTGTAAATATGTTTAAAATCAGTGACTTTTCGCGATTTAAAAAAATAACCAATTCTATTCATTTCAAATTCACATATTTTTTAAGGTTCTGTATTTGTATGTTTTTGACATTATTAAGAAATAGTGGTCTTTTTTTTAGGAAAACGCAGAGCGAAGTTAAGTTTTCGGCATTCTACATATATATGTGAATTTAATATAATTTTTTTAAAGATGCTACCATTTTTTACGATAATGGTAAAACAACAACAACAATAATAGGGAACGATGCAATATGTGATGACAAATAAATATATAATAATTCCGTGTGACTGTCTTTATCCCTTTGGCCCGAATAGATTTTTACCCACGATAGAAATAAGATCACTAGGAGACAAAAGATTCAGACATGGAATGAATGCGCAAACGTGATACATTACGCCAGGACTTCATTTATTTTATTTCGCTAAATCAGCAAGAAAAAAATGATGAATAAATAAATAAACTTCTGGTTTCCTGATAATTTTAGACGAAAACAATGAACATCAGCTAAATCAAGTGGAGAGATAAAAAAATCCATAGGAAAGCAAGGCGATGATTTTTCAAATTTCGTTTCTCTTTCTTCCGGTTGAAAACAAATAAGTTATCTGAATATCCTTAGACAATAATGAATGACGAAATTTTGTTTCGAAAAAAATGTGCAAAAGGCGTTAATCAACAATAACAACAAAAAAATTATTGTAAAAAAATAAAAAATAAAATATAGTCAATGATTTCAAAAAAGAATAATAGTAAAATAAAAATTTTGTCATTTGGAGATAGTGTAAAACAAAAAACAAAATGGCTTCTATATCTGTTCCCTTGTCAGGATGTATTTTTTCTTTTTTTAAGTGACATGAAAACTCCGGTCTAGACATAATGAAAACGTTAAGCTTAAAATGGCGAATAGCAGATTAGACGAAGATTTGATCTGAAGAATGAGTTTTGGATGACTTATTTATTTTTATATTTCGTTCGTCTTCTAAATCTTCTTTGAATATTTGAGTAAATGCGAACGTAATTTATGGATGTCGGGCTTTCGCTTGCACGTGTGGGCATCAGTTCATGAACTCGCTTGCACGGTAATTCTATGTGTTTATGTCGACTGCAATTTGCATTGATGTGACATGATAAAATATGACGCAGGAATACATCGGAATAGCAAAAGATGCCTGCCAAAAATTCGACAAAGTATTAAGAAACAGGAAAACTATCGCGAGAAAATCGACGAGTAGTGAATTTATTTGTAAAATGAATTCACTTATTTATCAATGAAGGCTTGACAATTTTCCTACAGGTGAAGGAACGACTTGAAGCAATAGAATCGTCGTTCTACAGAAAGGTACTGAAAATAGTACGGAACGAACCTGTGCTCAACCAGGAATTCTTCAGGAAAATACGGAAAAGACGGAAAGAGAGGCTACATATTTCTAGAACGTTTAATGAGGAATGATGGATTGGTGAATTTGACACGCTCGTGGTACATTAAAAACAGAACAAAACAGGGAGTAACATACAAAACATTGTATTCAGGTACGCGCAAATACCCGTGGAAAATATACTACTTTGTCGCTTCTCCCTCCAGCTATAGGTTAAATAGCAATAGAGACGTGTTCTACAGTTTTCGTTCGCAACTAGTATACCAAAGATAGTAATGGCAACCTAGTGTGGAAAATCGTATACTTAGTCACTGATGTCTCTTCCGATACATTATCAGCCAAGGATGTATCACGTAAGGCACTTAATTGACTGAATGGTCCGAGTATATAATCTAGTCAAATTTATTTTGATTCTCTTTCTTCAAGTTTCCATCATCTTTATCATTAAATATCCCATATTGTGATAACAGACTACATGTCAAGAATGGAGAAACGTTGTGGAGAACTGGACGCAAATTTAAAGTGGATTAAAGCACGTTCTAAACATTTTCATCTTAGTGAATTATTGTTTTATTAAATTACATAACAATAGTCGTAAGTTGCATATATGCATATATCTAAACTTATTTATAAATGGAACTTTGTCCGTTACCTATAGACTTCGAAACGGCTGATCCGATTTTCTTGAACATTTACACAGTTATACTATAAACGTCTTCGAGTGTTCTTAGCTAGGTTTTATGTTGAGGTACTCCCGATAAATATCGAAAATCCATAATCGAAAAAATCGGGTTATAGAAGGAGTGGTCCGATTTTAATCAAATTTGATACACTCATAGACAAAGACATAAGAAACGATATTCAGAAGTTTCAAGGTTGCAGTTCTCCCAATAGTGCAGAAAATTGATAATATACATATATATATATATATATATAGAAGACAAGATGTTTGTGTGTGTCTGTTTATCTGCCTGTATGTCTGTATTTTTTCAGCACTATTATTTCTGTTTTTGCTTCGGGTTTGGCTCTAAGTAGGTATAATTGTAGTTCTTAGGCTCAGCCATGATACCATTTACTCAGAGGACTTATTTAGCCTTCATAATTCAGTTTACGACGAAAAAACTTTATTTGATATCGATACCAGGAAATCAAAATTTAACTTACATACATACATTTATTTTTCTTTCAGTCTACGGTTTCGCTTTAACTGGAAAAAGTATTGCTTTTTAGTCTTTTGTGCCAACGTCCAAAGAGTCTGAGCTCCAGGACAATGGATTAATTACACCCGAGCAATGCCGGGCTATACTGCTAGTATATATATATATATATATAATCATATTGCCCCAAGCAAGGCATTTTACTATCACTGTTTTGCAGGGGGTTACATAGAAGGAAAGTCATGAGAAAGAGTGACAAGTTATAGGGAGTGTCAGGAAGTGGGTTAGAGGAGCATGAGAATACTGATGAGAGTAGAGTGGACGGAGAAAGGAGCAAGAGGGAGGATGCAATTTAGTGAGATAGGAGATTACTTTTTTTTTATAATCATATCGCCCCAGTGAGATTTAGTGAGATAGCAGATGACGATTGACTTAACATTTAAATTCGTGGAAATTATACCTCTCGGAGAAGCAAGTAAACGGAAGGGAATTCCACAGTGCGAGAAAAGAAGCTGATGGGGTAGAATTTGCGTGTGCATTTTATTGGTTTCACAGTAAAAGGTTGGGACCTAGTTGCTAATCTTGTGGCTCGAGAAATTCATATCTAGTGGGCACCAGTGTGCTACGTTCATCGGAGCCGATGCCGTGAAACTATTTGTAGAAGAGACACAGGGAAGTCACAATGCGCCGGTAAGAATTTGAAAAATATTTGTTATCTTTCAAGTTATATATAGCAAGTTTTTGTACAGACTTTTCTAAGAAGTTCGCCTATATATATATATATATATATATATATATATATATATATATATATATATATATCTGATCAGTTTCATGCCGACTTCGAAGTAGGCATTAACATGTATAGTTAAGTTACAAACTTCTTTGCATTAATCCTGTCAACGCTCATTCTTCACCCCAATATCGAGCATTTTACGATAAGAACCTGCTTGACAAAATACATTTTATCAGTTAAACTATCTAAAAGAAACAACGACAATCTTGGCCTTAAACATTTTTACAACTTTACCATATATATATATATATATACATATAATCGGGTGTGGAAAAATTAATCTCCAAATTTATTTTATATGTCTGACTTAATGAACAAACATCTGAAATTTTAGAATCCCTTCATAATCGCTCTGAGAACTTTCTATCTACTTATATCTCAGTGAATACAGCTTTCAATGTCTTCTGTCTGCCGTCAGAAACGGTCTGCAGATCTTTATTCTGGTGTCTCACCATTCGAATAAAGACTTGCAACCTTCCTTCAAGAAATGAAACAATGTTGACAGATGGATCAAAAGATTGCCCGACAAGCTATCGTCAAACTGTTGACCCTTCATTAACTGACTTATCTCCGGGCAGTCTTCGTGGCACAAATCATCCGAACAGGATTTTGCATTGTCTGCAATTTAGTGGTGGTGGTGGTAGTGGTATCAGTCAGCCTCGTTTTGAAAAACATTGTCTAGTGACCTTGTCTGGCAGGGCAAAATGGCGTGACAACTAAAAGACGTTATATTCTTAACCGGAGTAAATGTTTTCTTCTTGAGCGGTTCAGCCTTTTGAGACCAAGGTCTGACATATCATCAACAGAATGCTTTATGCCTAATCAACGGACTTAATTTATGGATTGCTAAGTAAATATAAAAAGGTAATTGCTTGAATAACTGAATCAAATTGATGGCGCATTTTCTTCCCTCATTCTGCGGTTTGGTTTGGTTTATTCTATTTTCTTTTACGGCATATCAACCTCAGTGGGTTATTTAATGCCGATAAGATTTTGAAGATAGATTTAAAAGAAGGAAATATGTATATTTTGTAAGAAATCAGTTTGCAGATCATGTATCATCAATGCATTTTTATAAAAAGGGTTTTTGAGAGTTAAATTTTTTGCCGGTATTTTTTATATTCAAATATGTATTGCTGGTATTTGAGATTTTCAAAAGTATATTGCTGGTATTTTTGATTTTGATAAATTTATTGCTGGTATTTTTGTTTTTCAAAAATGTTTGGCTAGTATTTTCGATATTCAAAAATGTTTCGCTGGTATTTTGATATTCAAAAATGTTTTGTTGGTATTTTGATATTCAAATAATTATTGCTGGTATTTTCGATATTCAAAAATGTTTCTCTGTTATTTTGATATTCAAAAATGTTTTGTGGGTATTTTGATATTCAAAAATATTTTGCTGGTATTTTTGATATTCAAAAATGGGGTAAAAAGCAATCGGCTAACTGCTGGTAATTTTAATATTAAAACCTATTTTGCTTGTATTTTTGATATTCAAAAATGTTTTCCTTGTATTTTTGATATTCAAATATATATTGTTTGCATTTTTTTTTCAAATATATATTGCTGGTATTTTTGATATTCAAAAATATTTAGCTGGCTTTTTTGATATTCAAACTATATTGCTCTATCATTTCACTATTACTGCACATCAGCGGTGTTACCGCCTTGCTCGGGGTGATATGATTAAAAAAATAAATAAATAAAAATAATAATCAATGTATTGTTTGTTTTTTCACAGAATATTGCAGCTCACTTAATATAGTCATTGTTTGCGGAACTCTTTCATAATAAAAATAGTGTAGTATAAGAATCATATTAGATAATGATATAATAGATTTTGCATTCATTCTTACACCAGAACAGCAGATGATTCACGTGTCAGATAACGTCCTAGCCACCTGATTCATATACGCATCTCACAGGATATCAGTGACTGGCCCAACACATGTAAATGATTGGTCGAACTAGCTGGGCTCGGGATGTGAATATTTGTTTTAACTGCATGAGTAGTAGATATATAAGCACTCCACTCTAGAGGAAAACTATGGATAACAGAGATAAGAGAGAATACTCACGCGAATGTAGAGACAAGTTTCGTCACAAAATCGCAAGACTACATACGCCCTTCCAAACAGTAAGTGACAGATATTGAACTCAGTGTCATTCCAGAGCCTTAGTAGAAACCAGTTGGATCACTGTTTTTAACTGAATGTTTCCGATCCTCATAACTCCCTGGTGCAGATTTCAAGCCCCACATCAAGTCAACAGCTCGTTTCGTAATGTAGAGAACTGTCCAGATTAGCATTAATTAAGTGTGCATACGCGTGACAAACTGTAAAAGTACGCCAGTCAATCAGTCAGTCAGTTAAGCGCCATACGTGATACACGCTTGGGCGATCATGTCTTGAAAGACTGGGCAGAAGATTATCCCGCAGTAGCTTGCTATTAGAATTATTGAAACTATACATCAATTAACATATTGTCTCTAATTTGTTTCTCTTTAAAGAATCTCTGAAGAAGCTTGTTAAAGTGAAATATGTTAGATTAAAGACACTTTTTCCTGCTTTATCTTTAGTTATTCTATATATATATATATATATATATATATATACAGACAGATTTGTTTCGCTGTATCATAGCTTATCAGTACGGTTAGACAGCCGATTACTTTTTACCCAGGATTGAAACTAATATAAATAAAAACATTACAAAGTTTGCTCATTAGTATTTTCAGAAATCTAAATGTTACTTGAGATAAAAAATCAGTTAATTTCCATACGTGATGCATACTTAAGCGATCATATCACCTTCGATCCCTGAGTGCCGTGACAGAAATTTTCTAACGGCAAGTTGCTACTACTTTATGTGGTAGACCGGTTGCCAACCAAGGCTATAGAACCAGATCAGTCCTACTATTCAACCCATAGCTGTAATTCAACCCATGGAGTAATACTTTCTATTTGCGCATAAGGGAATGAAACAACTCTGACTTGAATTCGAACTCGGATCTTCGATTCTTCATTTCGAGCCTATATCCATTACACCACAAACGAGCATCTTTATTAATATATAATACATCAGAAACACTGACCTATTCTGATAGGTTGTTGCCTGACAAAGACATTTCGACAAAAATCTTGGTTGAAAGTACGGCTTTGATTGTTATATATATATATATATATATATATACATCCGCCGATTAGTGGTAGAATTTCCAATTGATGTCAAATTGGTCGGGTTTCGATCCCGGCTAGAAGCAATAGGATGTCTATGCTACAGCAAAACAGAACTGTATGCGGATGACTATTTGCTCTCTCTCCCGGCAATTGAGCACTCTGATAAAACGGTTGATTAAAAAAAAACAGTAGCTACTCACCGTTATTTACGCAACGTTCTTCAGTAATTAATTGAACTCTGGCGTTTGTTTACATTGGGTATATAACACGGTAAAATCTGCCTTCCTCCGCAGGTAGAATCACCCATGTCAAATCAGTCAGGCTTCAATCGGTTGGAACTGGATGTTTAGGCGTACTGATGAGTTGTGATACAGCAAAAAGGAGAGTATTCCTTTATATATATATATATATATCTGTTAGAACACTTTGCAGGATATTACTGTGCCGAAATTACAAAGTGTACACTGATAATAAGCTGACATATATTCTAATAACTACACACACACACACACACACACACACACACACACACACACACACACACACACACATATATATGTGTGTACACTTTGTAATTTCGGCCCAGTAATATCCTGCAAAGTGTTCTAACAGAAGACGGAAAGTGCCACACGCATGCCGAAGGACGCGTTCCAGAAGCTGAGTAAATTATTTAAACACAGGAAACTTTCACTAGAAACAAAGAAGAAAGTATTAGATTGCTATGTGATGTCAGTTCATTAATATGGCAGTGAATGTTGGACAATATTAAGAAAGACGAAGGAAAAATTTGAAGTAGCTGAAATGTGGTTCTAGAGAAGGATGCTGCGGATATCATGGACCGAGCATGTGAGCAATGATGGGGAGTTGGAAAGAATTGAAACGGAAAGGAAATTAATATTGAGCGTCAGGAAGAGACAATTGAAGTTCCTGGGATATGCAATGAGGAAGAAGAGCTTGGAGAACCTGATACTAACAGGCCAGAGAGAAGGAAAAATAGACAGAGGAAAGCAGCGGATAATATATTTGAAGGGCTTGAGCAGGTGGTTAACAGAACAGTGGTTGCAAGATGTTACAGGAGAAAGCGTGCTAAGAGCCACCAGGGATAGGGAGACGTGGAAAGCCATGATCGCCTACGTCCTAAAAGGACAAGGCACATAGAAGAAGAATAATACCCTTTCTTTCACTTTTGCAATATTTCCCTGCATTTTCTTTTTCTTATTGGACAGATATATCTGCATATGAATACGTTTGTGTTGTTTTGAAATTATTACTGATATTACGTAGCCATATTGTTATTTGGAACGCTTGTTGACATTTCAGATAACCGTTAGCATTTAATAGGTCAATTGGCATTTACAATTGTCATTAGAGGCGGATTTTCTTCATGGCCTGTGGGTCAATAAACCGCAAATCAAATTAAAACATACATTTAAAATAACAATTGATGTTTGGAATTAACATTCGCATTTAAGGGAAACCGAGAATTAACTTGGATATTTTAGAATCAGATGACCATTAAACAGGAGACAGTATGCTATAAAAAAATATTATTTATTCAATAGATCAACCCTCTGTCTATTCAAAGAGTCGCAAATTCTCGGCTCCATTTCGGATATAAGAGCTTCACCCTTGAACCACTCACTCAGACCAACAGCCGCCTAATCCCATTTCTCACAAATTAGATTACAATAATGAAGAAATCAATAGAAGAATATACTTAAAAAAAAAATTTCGACAGAGTCCATTTTGAATATTTACAAATCTACCATTTTCTCGTTCATATCTGGTCTGGTGCTTCCGTGATTCATCTAGAGGTTTTTGGCAAAATCCAAAAAAAACGGTCTGAAATGTAATTGATCCTGAATTGGCATTTTGAATTCAGTCACTTTCTCACCGACGTAGCGTGGCTACCGTCTGTCTTTTCTACACATATTTCTATGGTAACTGCTCTGATGAGACTTTTACATTGTTGCCCCGACTACATAAACTTAAGCGTGCTACTAGACTAGCAAACAAGACGACACATTTAGTTTACATAATTAGATGCAATCTCTTCTACTCCACAGTTTCTTTTCTCGCACTTTCGCCCTTCCGTTTACTCGCTACCCTGATAACTACAATCTTTAAAAATTTACATACAACGTAAGTCGCCATCTTTTATTTTTTAATCCTGTTTATTTTTGTACTTTCCTCAATGCTACAAATATTCAATACTAGCAGTATAGCCCGGCGTTGCTCGGGTCTAATGAAAGCTTTAAAACTAATCCATGGTCCTGGAGCTCAGACTCTTTGGACGTTGGCACGAAAGACTAAAAAGCAATAGTTGTTTCCAGTTAAAGCAAAACCGTAGACTGAAAGAAAAATGAATGGATGTAAGTCAAACTTTGATTTCTCGATATCGATATCAAATAAGTTTTTTTCGTCGTAAACTGAATTTTGAAGGCTAAATAAGTCCTCTGAGTAAATGGTATCATGGCTGAGACTAAGAACTACAATTATACCTACTTAGAGCCAAACCCGAAACAAAAACTAAAATAAGTTGTGCTGAAAAAATAGAGACATACAGGCAGATAAACAAACACACACACAAACATCTTGCTTTTTATATATATCTATATATAATCGATTTTTGCACTATTGTAAGAACTGCAACCTTGAAACTTCTGAATATCGTTTCTTATCTCTTTGTCTATGAGTGTATCGAATTTGATTAAAATCGGACCACTCCTTCTATGACCTGATTTTTTCGATTATCGATATTTATCGGGAGTACCTCGACACAAAACCTAGCTAAAAACACTCGCAGACTCTTATAGTACAACTGTGTAAATGTTCAAGAAAATCGGTTCAGCCGTTTGGGAGTCTATAGGTAACGGACACACACACACACACACACAATTCCATTTATACATAAGATTAGATTTTCGTACTAGTGGCATTCCCGACATGCTTTTTTTTTATAATCCGATCGCCCCAAGTAAAGCATTTTACTGCTACTGTTTTGCAAGGGGTTAGATAGGTGGAAAATTATGAGAAAGTGTGACAGGATATAGAGAGTTTCAGAAAGTGAGCAAGGGAAGAATGAAAATATTGATGAGAGAGGATTTTTTTTTAATCATATCACCCCGAGCAAGGCGGTAACGCCACTGATGTGTAGGGGGCTACGTAAGAGTGAAAAGATTGGAAAAAAGAAAGCCGGAAACCACATCCTGAACAGGGAACAAGGGATGAGCCACTACACCTGTACAATAGACGTGGGTGGAGTGTGAACCGGGCGATTGTTTAGTCTATCTACTCCAATTGAGAAAAAAAAAATGAAAAAGAAAAAAAAGAAAAGTGAAAAGATTGGAAAAAAGAAAGCCGGAATCCACATCCTGAACAGGGAACAAGGGATGAGCCGCTAAACCTGTACAATAGACGTGGGTGGAGTGTGAACCGGGCGATAGCTTAGTCTATCTGCTCCAATTGAGAAAAAAAAAATGAAAAAGAAAAAAAAGAAAAGAGAAAAAATTGGAAAAGAGAAAGCCAGAAACCACATCTAAGGTTAATGTGATTGCAGCTTTAAAAAGTGAAATAGAAATTAAGAATATATTATGCAATATAGTACATGAACTACCAGAAAAAAGTAAAAGGAGAATCTGTTTATTTTTTAGGGAAAACACACACACACACACACACACACACACACACACACACACACACACACACACACACATATACACACACACACATTAAAAGAAAGTACGAAAGATAGACAATGTTAAAAATGAAATCCAGACTTGAACACTTCCTCACTATGTGACAGAGTACTGGTGTTCCTACAAAGAGTAGTAATACTTAGTAGGTTACAAAAGCGGATATTAAATGAATTACATAGTGGTCATCCAAGAATCTCAAGGATGAAATCTCTTGTGAGAAGTGATGCATGATGGATCAAGACATTGTGAAATTAGTAAAAGCCCGCAGAGGTTGTACTCTGGCAGCAAAATTACCTACCATGAAATTACAACCTTGGCCAAAGATTGATATTCCATGGTCAAGACTGCACATAGATTTTGCAGGTACAATAAACAGATCACATTATCTTGTGATAGTGGGCACCTTTACTAAGTGGCCTGAGATTTCTAAGTTAAGAAAAAAAAAGCTCCGATGAACTTAGATCACTAGTGCCCCCTAAATACGAATTTGAACGAGATACTAGATTAGCAACTAGATCACACCTTTTTACAGTGAAACCGCTAAAATGCAGCCGTAACTTCTACTCCAACAGTTTCTTTCCTCGCACTTCCCGACTGTGGAATTCTCTTCCAAATGATTGCTTCCCCGACGGCTACAATCTCCAGGAGTTTAAATGTAAGGTCAATAGACACCTCCTAACACACTAACCTGCTCCCATTCTATCAAACACTCTTCCCATCTGCTCAACCCTCATCCTCGCTATCCTTACTCATCTGTCACCTTCCTCCTGACATTCCCTATGTCTAACCACTCCTTCTCTTTACCTTCCCCTATGTAGCCCCATGCGCAATAGTGTCAGTGGAATGCCTTCCTTGGGGTGAGATGATTAAAAAAAAAAAACTGTCATGGTTACAGTGAATTTTTTTATATGAACTGTTGGACGGAGAAAGGTTCATGAGAGAGAGAGAGAGGATTCAAGTTAGTGAGATAGGAGATGACTTTTTTGATAATCATATCGCCCCAAGCAAGGCATTTTACTGCTACCGTTTTGCAGAGAGTTACATAGGAGGAAAGTGATGAAAAAGAGTGACAAGTTATAGGAGGTGTCAGGAAGTGGGTAAGAGAAGGATAAGAATACTGATGAGATTGAAGGGTCGAAGAAAGCAGTATGAGAGAGAGAGAGAGAGAGAGAGAATGTAGTTTAATGAAATAGTATATGACTATTGACTTTACATTTAAATTCTTGGAGATTGTAGCTGTTGGGGAACCAAGTAAATGGAAGGAGATTCAACAGGCGGGAAGTGCGAAAAAAGAAGCTGCTGGAGTAGAATTTGCGTTTGCATTTTATTGGTTTCACGGTAAAAGTGTGAGACCTAGTTGTTAACCTTGTGGCTCGAGGAAATTCATATATTGGGGTCACCAGTGAGCTAAGTAAAAGTAGCCGTAAAAGTATTTGTAGAATTTTTTTTAATCATATCACCCCAAGCAAGACAGTCCACTGCCACTATAGCGGAGGGGGTTACTTAGAGCGATTGGGTATAGGAAATGTCAGAGGGTGGGTGATAGGCGAGTTAGGAGGTACGTAGGAAGTGTGTTGGAGGGAATGGGTTCGAGTTAGTGTGTTAGGAGGTGTCTATTGACCTTACATTTAAACTCCTGGAGGTTGCAGCCGTCGGGAAACAATCATGCGGAAGGGAATTCCAGTTGCGGTTACATTTCGTCGGTTTCACTGTAAAGGGGTGGGACCTAGTTGCCAATCTAGTATCTCGTGCAAATTCACACCTAGGGGGCACCAGTGATTTAAGTTCATCCGAGCAGAAGCCGTGAAAGTACTTATAGAATAGCCACAGGGAAGCTACGCCACGCCGGTGAGAGAGTGACTGCGGGCGGTCAGCTAAGTCGGCATCGATCACATTACAGATTCTCCGCTGTATTTTGTCAAGAAGCCCGAGAAGCATAGCAGAGGCACCCGACCAGATGTGGCAGCTGTAATCAATACACGGGCGGACGGTAGATTTATATATGTGAAGGATAGATTCAGGCGGAAAGAATTTCCGGGCCCTGCACAGAAAGCCGACTTTCATAGCAGCGGATTTAGCAGTGGATTCGACGTAATCATTCCACTTGAGGTCCGCTGAGGAAAGTATTTGTAGAATATATATTTTGATTACTTCAATTGGGGGCGAAGTGATTAAAATATATATGTATATTTGGATCTACAATTATTGGGATTTTTTTTTTCATCCGGTGAAATCTAAGTACTGATCGTTACTCTGTCTATCGTCTTTTCGTTAGTTTCGCTTAAGGAAATTTCAAAACTGTATCCATCTACACCTTGTATTTGATGGTGTTAATATGATACATTCATATCTTTTCAATACGGTTTCAAGCAAGTGTAAAACTTAAGAGCATGATTACTTTCTACTTAATCTAAAGTTTTAAACCTCTGTCTCTCTTCAACTCTGGTTCATCTCAAAATTAAAAAAGACAAGCTGAAATTATGTTTCATTGTTTATTTTGATCGCTAGATATAGACGGCATCTATGACTATTCTCTGGTACTTTTCACTATCGTCACTTTCCAAAAGCTCTCCAAACTGACTTGCTAACTGGAGAAGGAAATTCTTTTTATTAGATATAGAAAAATATAAATCTTACGGCTCTAAAACGAAACGGCTACCGTTTAATCATCAAGCAAAAACATTATTACATCCCATCAATATAGCCGATGCTAATCTCCATGAGTACAATTCATAGAACCTTCTTGTTTTTAAACTTTCTGCTGATTTTCAAGAAATGAGTGATAAATTTTAAGTCTTCCGAATTGAAACTGCTATTAAGGATGTGCGTTGTGGTGCAGTGGATATCAGCTTGGAACGAGAAATCGGGGAGCCGGGTTCGAATTCCAGTTGTATTTCTTTCATACAGTTACGGGCAAATACTCTTGGGAAAGCTATTAATCCGTCACTTCCCTCCAGTTATGGGTTAAATAACAGGACAGATTCGGTTCTATATCTTTGGCTGGCAACCTACTGTGGGATAATCTGCTGCCCAGTCAGTCATATATCTTTTGAGTCATGATCGTCAAAGCCTGTATCAAGTATGACATTTAACGGATTGACTGATTGTTTAATCATCATGGAGAAGGATTTTCACTTTCTATTAATGTGTCTTGAAGCGTGTAAATTGTGGCATCTACTTGGTTTCTGGTTTTCTACTGACGTTCAAGAATGACATTTCTGTCGATTAATCTTTATGGAGAATCATTTTTACTTTCTATCAATATGACTGATGCTAACCTTCA
The DNA here is from genome assembly GCA_037127315.1 of Ascarosepion bandense. Taxonomy (NCBI): domain Eukaryota; kingdom Metazoa; phylum Mollusca; class Cephalopoda; order Sepiida; family Sepiidae; genus Ascarosepion; species Ascarosepion bandense. The sequence goes on along the minus strand of JBBBDQ010001464.1, from coordinate 2,499,989 downwards.
GGAGAGCTACTCGTGGCATCTTCTTGGTTTCAGGTTTTCTACTGAAGCGTTTATATCGTATCAACTTCTAGGTCGAGTGCTGAGTCTACCGCAAAGACGGTTGATTGACAGTGTGGGGCTTTGCAATCTTTCTTCGCTTATTCTAACTTGTATGAAGGTCATTTAATAAATAATGTGAATTTTTCTGTATAAGGATTTCTACGAGGGTCATTCAATAAATAAGGTGAGTTTTCGTTATAAGGACTTTTACGAGGGTCATTCAATAAATAAGGTAGATTTTTCGGTATGAGGACTTCTAAGAGGGTCATTCAATAAATAAGATGAATTTTTCGGTATAAGGACTTCTACGAGGGTCATTCAATAAATAAGGTAGATTTTTTGGTATGAGGACTTCTACGAGGGTCATTCAATAAATATGGTGAATTTTTCGTTATAAGGACTTTTACGAGGGTCATTCAATAAATAAGGTAGATTTTTCGGTATGAAGATTTCTACGAGGGTCATTCAATAAATAAGATGAATTTTTCGGTATAAGAACTTCTACGAGGGTCATTCAATAAATAAGGTAGATTTTTGGGTATGAGGACTTCTGAGAGGGTCATTCAATGAATAAAGTGGATTTTTCTGTATAAGGACTTCCACGAGGGTCATTCAATAAATATAGTGAAGTTTTCGATATAAGAACTACTACGGGGTCATTTAATAAGTAAGGTGGATTTTTCGGTAAAAGGACTTTTACGAGGGCCATTCAATAAATAAGGTTAATTTTTCGGTATAAGGGCTTCTACGCAAGTCATTCAATAATGGTATAATGACTATAATACCGATAGAAGCTTACCTTTTTATTTTTCAACCTAATCTCCCAGCAGTGTAACACACTTTTCTCATCTGTGCACAAGTTTCCGTATTACCTCAGCCTCAAATGTTTTTCTAGTTATGTCTCAGCCAATTACTCACAGCACTTTTCACTTCATCGTCACTTTCAATCTTTGTGCCTCTCGTGAAAGTTTTCAAGGGACCAAACCGGTGAAAGTCTGAAGGGGCAATATATGGACCGTAAGGGGGATGAGGGAGCAGTTCCCAGCCCAGATCGTTGATGGTATGCACAGTTTGGGCTGCTGCGTGAGCACCGGCAGCTGACCTTCAAGTACGCCAGGTCATCATGAACAATTTTATGTGCTGTCTCAACAGATAAGCTGAAAGTCCTTACAATGTCATCCACTGTCACACTTCTGTCAGCTTGAATGAGGTCATTGACTGCTTCGATCACCTCAGGAGACCTCATTTCTGTAGGCCTCCTAGGCCTGTCTTCATCTTCAACACTGCTCCGTCCTTCTTTAAACAATTTAGCCCACTTGTAGACAGTTTTGACTGAAAGATGTGGCACCATACACAGTTGACATTCTCCTATGAATTTCAACTGATTTGCACCCTTCAGCAACCAAAAACTTAATAACTGACCTCTGGAGCATGCTTCTTGGTCGGCCATCTTTGTTAATCTCCAAAACCCCAAAAGTTTTTTTTCAATCTGCAAAAAAATTAAATCCATTTGAAAAAGAAGTAATCGAAAAAAAAAGTAAGCTTCTGGCAGTATTATTGGACCTTATACAGAAAAATTCACCCTATTTATTGAATGACCCTCGTAGAAGTCCTTATACCAAAAATTCATCCTATTTATTGAATGACCCTCGTAGAAGTACTTATACCGAATAATTCACCCTATTTATTGAATGACCCTCGTCGAAGTCCTTATACCGAAAAATTCACCATATTTATTGAATGACCCTCGTAGAAGTCCTTATAGCGAAAAATTCACCTTATTTATTGAATTACCCTCGTAGAAGTCCTTATACCGAAAAATTCACCCTATTTATTGAATTACCCTCGTAGAAGTCTTTATACCGAAAAATTCACCCTATTTATTGAATGACCCTCGTAGTTGGTAATACATATTCTTCCATCCATAAAGGTGACATGTCCCGTTTTCATCTTCTCATGTTTCACTAGTCCCAAAAGATAACAGATGCGTGGGAGATATTTTTTCTTCATTTTTAATCATTGGTGTTTACTTAATGGCCGCAGAAATTAAAAATAGAAATTAATAGAGACTAACAACGATGGGTTAACACAGCGGCCTGTTTGATTTGTTAGAACGCTCACTTTCGACCATGATACCTCGGTCCGAAACTCACCATTTATCCGTAAGGAGATTTTTTGATGATATCGACCTGTGGTAGATCTCATTACATTTAGAAAATGCCTAATACCATACCACAGGTTGGTCCAATAATTGTTGCGACTGCATGAGAGCCACTGATAGCTGTGCTAACACGGAGTTACTTGCCATCTTGAAGAAGGTTTTGAGCTCTCTGGCCTTGTTCAGATTGTTGATCACGCCAGACAGCGCACTATCTCTCAAAAACTTTAATTTAGGTCCGCTCAGAATAGCAGCAGTATAAACCACAGGTGGGCTCAGAGGGTGTTCAATAAACACAAATGTGCCTGATTAAGCGTCTGCAACAGGGATTATCTAGTTGATGTAGTAGAAAGGCTTACTCGGATACGCGTTATACATGCTTAGACATATACAGTAACACGGATAAGTTATTTTCTGTTATAACTCTAGTTTATGTTCGCGATTTTGCCTGATATTTGGTAAGTAAGTTTTTTTTATCATTTCACCCCGGGCAAGGCGTAAATGCCACTGATGTGCGGTGGGGGGGGGGGGCTACATAACTGAAAGAAAATTAATTACAGGAGGAAGAAGAGGATTACAAACCAATAAGGAAGAAGCAATAGAAAGATGAAAATGCAGGTGTGATGACAGTTGCAAGGAGGGAGAGAAAGGGAAGGATATACGGGATGGGGGAAGGGCTAGAGTCAAGTGGTTAGTAGATGAGTATTGACATTGCATTTAAATTTCTGGAGGTTGTAGCCGTCAGGAAAGCAAGGATATGGGAGCGAGTTCCACAGGTGGAAAGTGCTAGAGAAGAAGCTGCAGGAGCAGAATTGTGGTGTGCATTTGGCTAACCTAACTGTGAATGGGTGGGACCCAGTTGCCATTCTGGTTGCACGAGTAAACACCTGTTGAGGAGGCACCAGTGACTTAAGTTCATCTGAGCAGAAGCCATGAAAGTACTTATAGAACAGACAAAGGGAGACCACATCTCGTCGGTGGGGAAGTGGCTGTAGTCGAGCGTATCACGTTACTAACTCTTCGTTGGAGCCTGTCGAGAATACTGAGGTGAGCGGCAGGGGCGCCTGACCATAAATGGCAGCAGTACTCCATGCAGGGTCGAATGGTAGACTTGTATATATGCAGGATGGTTTCAGGCGGAAAGAACGTCCTGGATCGACACAGTGACCCAACCTTCTTAGCAGTGGATTTAGCTATGGATTCGATGTAGCGGTTCCATTTGAGATCAGAAGAGAAGGTAAGGCCGAGGAGGCGCAGTGTATTGCACTCAAGGAGAATCGCTTGGTCCATGCTTATGGGAGGCAGGAGAGGTTGCCTGTGATGGTTGACAGACAACAGCTTGGTCTTGGACGCAGTGAAGTTGACAAGCCACTTCTTGCCCTAATTCACCACAGAGTGTAGATCCCGTTCATGGTCAGCAGCGTGATTGTGTCTGTACGCCATGCCAGGTTTCTTACTGGAGCGGGAGTATATTGTCGTGTCATCAGCATAGATGCCTACTTGGGACTTGATCTCATCTGGGAGGTCATTGATGAAAATAAGGAAGAGCGTCGGGCCCAGGATAGAGTCCTGGGGAACACCGGCATTCGTGCTGTAGGATGAAGAGGCATGCCCATTCAAAACGACCTTCATTTTGCGGTTCTTTAAAAAAGACTGGATTAGGTCAAGCAGGCGTCCGGTAATGCCGTAACCCCGTAGGTTGCAAAGGAGGCCAGAGTGCCAAACCCTGTCAAAAGCCTTGGAGATGTCCAGAGCAACTGCACGAGCCTCGCCTGACTCATCGAGGGTCTGGAGCAAGTACTCCGTAAAGGTTGTTAGCATATCGGCAGTGGACCTGGCAAAGCGGAAGCCATATTGCTTGTCAGAGTTTTTTTTATCACAATTCAAAATTACCCTACGCAACAGTATTGAATACATGACACTTTTTTCAAATTTCCAATTGAAATTTTGTATTTTAAAAGACTGTAAATATTCAAATTTTCGATAGTATTGGAATGTTATCTCTGACCAATCAGAAAAGCACACAACTGCTTACAAGATAGTGCTACTAATCATCTGACTCTTTGATGTGCATTATAATATATATATATATTATAATGCATTATAATATATATATATATATATATATATATATATATATATATATATATATATTCAAGGATTAAAAATGGCAAGAATTAAAGAATTATCCAGAGATATGCGAGATAGAATCATTGAATGTCACAAAGGAGAACAAGGTTACCGAAATATTAGCAAAGAAATGAATCTATCACTAAGTACAGTAGAAAATATCATCAGAAGGTATAAGAAGTATGGCGACGGTACAGCAAACCTTCCAAGAAATAGAAGACCGTGAAAAATAAATGAGAGGAATTCAAGGTGGATTAGCAGAAATGTGCAAAAAAACCCTTCATTACTCGTTCTGAAATTAATACTGATCTTGAGGGTGCTGGAATTAATGTAAGTACGGATACCATTAGAAGAGCTCTATATCGTACAGATTTTCATTCAAGATCACCAAGAAAAGTGCCTTTACTGAAAACCAAACATGTCAAAGACCGATTAAAGTTTGTCGAAAAAGAAAAATATGCAGTTTTAGGAAAAGGTAATCTGGTCGGATGAAACGAAAGTTGAACTAATCGGAAGGAACACAGCGACAAGTGTTTGGAGAAAAATGGCACTGCCTTTAACAAGCACAATGCCATCTCCTCAGTTAAGTTTGGGTATGGTTCCATTATGATATGGGGCTGCTTTTCATCCAAGGGCACTGGTGAATTACCAGTTATCCATGGTAGAATGAATGCTAACATGTACAGGGATATTCTAGAGAAAACCATTCAGAAATCTGCAACTTCTTCAGGACATGGTCGGAATTTCGTGCTTCAACACGACAATGATCCCAAACATGCCGCAAAACTTACAAAAGAATGGTTTGAAAATAATAGTATTCGTACTCTCAATTGGCCAAGTCAGTCTTCTGACTTGAATCCAAGTCTCCTGACATGAATTGCGAATTTGTGGAATACTTTGAAGATTAAAGTTCATAAGCGGAATCCTCAAAATATCAAGCAATTAGAGGAATTATGCAAGGAAGAATGGGGTAAAGTAACGATGGATCAGTGTGGAAATCTTGTGGCCAACTATAGAAAGCGATTGGAAGCAGTGAAACAAAACAGAGGCCACGCAACAAAATATTAAATTGATGTATCCAATAGTTTTGCATAGAGTAATTTTGAACTCTGATGAAAAAAAAAAAGGAATTCAACCATGAGCTTTTCATTTTCCTTCCACATACATCTAAGACAACTTTATGAGATATTATTTACCAAATATCAGTCAAAGTGGCGAACATAAACTAGAGTTATAAAAGAAAATAACATCGATCCAATACTTATGCGTATCACTGTATATATTATTTAATTGCAAAATTAAATGCAAATTTGCCACTTCTGCTATATAAGCGTTACTCTTCAGAAATGAATTGAGTTCTTTCGGTGACTGGCGTGTGAATTATGCAAGGAAGAATAAACAATGGATTCCCGACTGTGGAATTCTCTTCCAAACGATTGCTTCCCCGACGGCTACAATCTCCAGGAGTTTAAATGTAAGGTCAACAGACACCTCCTAACACACTAACCTGTTCCCATTCTATCAAACACTCTTCCCAACCCTCATCCTCGGTATCCTTATTCATCTGTCACCTTCCTCCTGACATTTCCTATGTCTAACCATTCCTTCTCTTTACCTTCCCCTATGTAGCCCCATGCGCAATAGTGGCAGTGGAATGCCTTGCTTGGGGTGAGATGATTAAAAAAAAAAATCAGTGTGGAAAACTTGTGGCCAACTATAGAAAGCGACTGGAAGCAGTAATACAAAACAGGATTTGCAACAAAAAATTAAGTTGATGTATCCAATACATTTGCAGAGGGTAATTTGGTGCTTTGATAAAAAAAATGGATTCAAATATGAGTTCTTAATTTTCCTTCCACATACAACTAAAATGTTCTTTCCACATGCAACTAAAACAACTTTACGAAATATTACTTACCAAATATCAGGCAAAATGGCGAACATGAACGAGAGTTATAACAGAAAATAACATGTATCCAATACTTATACGTGTCACTATATTTTCTAAAGAAGTGAAATAAAAGATGACAGAAATTTTATAATTTCAAAAATAATTGGCAGTATTTACCCATGTTTTAGTAGATCTCGTTGATTTTAATTTTCCCTCTAGTTTCTACACAAATATTAATATCTACTACAAATCATATTCCCAAATATATATATATATATATATATATATATATATATATATATATAATTATTATTATTATTATGACTACTACTGCTACGACTTTAAATTTTATTCTGAGACCATTCCGGTATTTGAGACACTGTTTGTTTGTTTGTTTTTTTTGTTTTTTTTTTGTTTTTGTCTTTGTTATTTTGCTGGGGGTGAGGAGACAGTGTTTATTCCGTTCAACGGCTTACGCACTCGAGACATTTTTTAAATTATTTCACATCATGCAATGTGGATCTGCCACTTACCGGAGGCCTTGACAGTGAGAGAAAAAAAACATTGGTACAGCTGGTATTGAAAAATGTAAAAAATAGGATCGGTTTCAAAAAGATAGAAGATAGCAATTGATGTTGCATGTAAATCTTTGGAGATAGTAGCTGTTAGGGAAGCAATTAAATGGAAGGGAGTTCCACAGGCAGGGACTGTGAGAAAAGAAACTGTTCGAGTAGAAGTCGGGGGGGTTACATTTAACTATTTAAACGGTAAAAGAGTAGGAGTGGAACCAAGACGCCAACCTAGTCAGTCAGTACATGCTATACGTGATACACGTTTGGTCGATCGTAAGAGACATGACTGACTGGGAATAAGATTATCCCGCAGTAGGTTACTATTATATTCTGCGGTCAACTGGTTGCAAGCCAAGGCTATAGAATACAATCTGTACAGTTGTTTAAATATAAGTAGAGAGAAGAGACGGATTAATACCTTTCCCAAGGTTATTTGTGCGTAAGTGAATGCAAGAAATTCAACTGGAATTCGAACTCGGCATCCCGATTTGTCGTTCCGAGTCGATATCCACTGCACGACAAGAGTGGGACCAAGACGCCAATCTAGTAGCGCGTTTAAATTCATGTGGCCGGACCACCAGGAAAAAAAAAAGCTCATCAGAGCAGTTGCCATGAAAATATTTCTAGAAAAGACAGAGGGAAACCACCTCAAGTAACTGAAGTCGTGATGCCAAATCAGGTTCGATAATATTGCAAAACTTTCTTAATGAAGCAAATGTTTAAAGAAAGTATTTTAGGTTTTTCACTCCGATTTATTTCATTGCTTCACACATTGTTTTCTAGTGGTACCTGTATGTAACCTAAATCTCTGTTTCTTTTTTTGTTTTGTTTTTTGTTCTTTTAAAACAGTTTTAGTTCCTCTACTTGATGGTGCATTAAACCTTAAGAATAATTTTAAGCCCTAATAAAAATTTAAACCCTAATAATAATTTATATTATGACCTTAATATTAAGCTAAAATGTAAACCTAAAAACTGTTTTTAAAAAAAAAATTAAAAAAAATATATATATATATAAATACTACCGGCCATAATTATTAGGCCACCTAAAATAAAAATGATGTATTTCATACTATTTTTAGTATGTATTGCCAAGTGGATAATTCTAAATGAAAATAGAAGGTTTTTTTTGTCATTATTACTTTGCCAAATTTTACAAGGCACCCAGAAAGCCTTTGCTTCGGCCAGCTTATAAGAAGAGTCTAACAGGGGGAAGAGAGCATAAAAACTGGACACCAGAACAGTTCATTTGATGCACATATTATTATGCAGTATTAAAAAAGAACCATTCTGTTTTCATTTAGAATTATCCACTTGGCAATAAATACTAAAAATAGTATGAAATACATAATTTCTTTTAAAGAACTGGGGTGGCCTAATAATTATGGCCGGTAGTATATATATATATATATATATATATATATATATAGTATAAATATTTTATATCACTACAAAAGTAGTTATTTTCTTTAGACACTACTTATGTCTTATCAAGTGATGGTGCTGATTTCAATTTGACGATTTTTAAAAGGTTCAAAAACGTTGTTTCCTTTTTTTTACACATACTCAAATAAATAAAATAAATTCTTCATAATATTTGATCTCGCTGATAAGATGGGTGTTGAATTTACCCGTTGAAATGGCCATCCGAATAAAGAAAATTTGATATTTTTATGTATATAATAAATATTGGCTCTGTAAATAAATAAAATTAATTACATCGAGCCCTCTGGCAGGATCTCTGTTAATAATTAAAATTAATATGTTCCTTTAAAATTTACCCCTAAACCATTTTTTATGACATAATATTGCTGCATATTATCTCTTTAAGATTTTAACTTGTTTGCTTAATCTACTTTGCTGGCTAACAATACTCTTAGGATTGGTGGATTTAAGATGTTAGATTTTCCGAACGCTTAACACACGTTATCTCTGATGTGTTAAAAGTTTCAGTATTTTAGTTTAGTAGGTGAGAACAGAGGGTGGTCTCAAACTATCGACTTATATATATATATATATATATATATATATATATATATATATATATGTGTGTGTGTGTGTGTGTGTGTGTGTGTGTGTGTATATGTATACATATGCATATATATATATAAATATATATATACATATATATATGTATATATATATGTATATACATACATGTATATATATGTATATATATACATATATATATATGTATATATATACATATATATATATGTATGTATATATATGTGTGTATGTGTGTGTATATATATTTGTATATATATGTATATATATGCATATATATACATATATATATTAATATATATATATACATATATATATATATATATATGTATATACATATACATGTATATATATATATATATATATATATATATATATATATATATATACATAAAGCATTACATTCTCTATTCACTGTAGTCTATCAATTAAAACACTTTTAAAGCCTTCATATCCTCTGGGTTTCAAATTGTCAAAACTCTCTCTCGAATCTACTGCCACCGCAACCATTCAGGTCGTCTATCGTTCTGTATCTGATAACTGTTACATATGATATCCGCCAAAACACATTTGTCACTTTCTTTGGCGTTTTATTTTAAGAGTTTTGAGTTAAAGCACCTTCCCGGGAATTGGGCACCTGCCTACTGCCAATCTACCCGGGATACGGCCCAGTGCACCCGGCACACACTAACAGATACCCAACTGAGGGTAGCTAGATTTTATTTATGAAGTCGCAGCTGTTTGACATGTTCCCTTTAACATCAACTACACTTCTCGCCTAAATATATACCGTAAAGAGTCTGTAAGCCTTGGCGTTGAATAAATTATGACTTTATCATTTGGGAACGGAAATAACACTTTCTGTTTAGTTTTAATTTTGTATATATTTCATTTATTTATTTTTGTTTTATTTCATTTAATTTATTTATTTATTGTAATTTTAAAATATTTATAATATTTATATTATATATAATATATTAATATATATATAATATAATATATATATATGATATAATATATATATATTATATATATTATATATATATATATATATAATATATATATATATAATATAATATATATATAATATATTATATAATATTTATATTCTTAGAAAATAACTTTACATTTCGGAGAGTTATCAAATCAGGAAGACCAACAAAGTAATAAAAAGAACAATGCTGACAGTATTTACATTATTCGGACTATTCTATTAGTATGACTTTTCGGCTGTTGTACGCTCTGGCCTTCTTCAGGTGCTAGGAATTTCGAACCGGACCCTTTATTACAAACACTGGGGTATATCATCCTCACTCCTTGCGTAAAGCCTCGATTTGAAGTCATGATTTAAATCCCTCTAACCCTGATAAACCCCAGGTGAGGACAATAATCCGAATAATGTAAATACTACCTCGTCTCAGAAATAGACGAACAATGCTGAGTATAAGATATGCCGCAATTCAGATGTAATTTGATCCTGAAATCCCTGTCATTAAAAGATAGGCTCGAATGTGTTTATTTTTAAAAAAACGGAGTAATAGCTGATTTTCTAAGTGCTGCTTAGATGTGGCACAAGCCTGAGCCTAGGAGGTATCCAGTGGGGCTCGAAATCACTACTCAGTTGTAACAGGTTCTAGCGAGTCAAGCTTGCTAACCATTGCACCAGGTTGGTGTTTCCATAGATAGATAGATAGATAGATAGATAGATAGATAGATAGATAGATAGATAATGAACTACCATAGATAGATAGATAGATAGATAGATAGAACTGGAATAGATAGTGTTGTAGAATAGCTAGCATCCTTTCAGCACTCTAACTGTTGGACTGGCTCATATTCTGATAGAGTCCATGTATGTATTGAAATGGTCGTTTTTAATAAGTTGTGACAAGCCGATTACGATTCGGACTGATTTACTTTGTCGGCTATTCACCATTTAGACCCTCCTCGTTTTTGCTTGTACGTTTGTCTTGTTCGATATTTTTTGGTATATATCCGTTAGCATCAGATACTGTGCTGAATTAATATATTAAGCACTCACTATACTCTGTGTATCATTCACCTCAACGATGCAATAGATGGATAGATAGATAGTGATAGGGTCTACCGAGACAAGCTTTTTAACTATTACACCACGTCGATGTCCCCAAAGCCTGCCACCAAAGATAGATTGGTGGCAATGTCTCATCATTCTTCGTCTTTTATGTCCAAATACTTTCAATACATAGACAATCATGGTTTCCATATCGTCCTGTCACTTATAGCTTTTAGTACTTTTTGTCTTGCTATTTCCCCAACAACATTACTCTGCGATCAATTTGCTTAAACCCATCTAACATGTCACGCGCTGATTTTCCCTGTCTCTCTTTCTCTCTAGCCTGTAAGTTCTATTTTTCTTCTAGAGAACTTCTCGCTTCTGTAACACTATTCCGGCTTCTTGCTTTCCAGTAAATTCTAATCTTCGAAAAATTTAATGCAACCTCAACTGTTATATTCTGTCTTCATAATTTCTGTTCTTTTATGTGATGCCAGTTGGATTGCTATGTGATGTTAGTTCTTCAATATGGCAGTGAATGCTGGTCAATATCAACAAAGACGAAGGAAAAAATTGAAGCAACTGAAATGTGGTTCTACGGAAGTATGCTGTGGATATCATGGACCGAGCATGTGAGCAATGATGAGGTTTTGGAAAGGATGGAAACGAAAAGGAAATTAATACTGAGCATCAGGAAGAGACAACTAAAGTTTCTGAGGCGTGCAATGAGGAAGGAGGGCTTGGAGAACCTAATACTAACAGGCCAGATATAGGGAAAAAGAAGACAGAGGAAAGCAGCGGATAACATATTTGAAGGGCCTGAGCAGGTGGATTACAGATGCAATTGATAGATAGATAGTGATAGCTTCTACCGATACAAGCTTTTTAACTATTACACCACGTCGATGTGCCCAAAGCTTGCCACCAAAAATAGATTGGTGGCAATGTCTCACCATTCTTCGTCTTTTATGTCCGAATACTTTCAATACATAGACAATCATGGTTTCCACATCGTCCTGTCAATTACAGCTTTTAGTACTTTTTGTCTTGAGTTGTGGTCCAGTGGATATCAAGCTTTTCTAGAGACGCAAGAGTAAACACAACCCATATTTACTTGTCGATTTAAGTATAAATCTTACTAATGTTTACTTAGATGCGCGTTGTGGTGTGTGTGTTTATTTAGATGCACGTTGTAGTGCAATGGATATCCTCTCGAAACGAGAAATCGGGGAGCCGAGTTCGAATTCCAGTTGAACTCCTTGCATTCACTTACACGCAAATACCCTTGGGAAAGGTATTAATCCGTCTCTTCCTTCCAGTTATGGGTCAAATAGGAGGACAGATTGGGTTCCATAGCCTTGGTTGTCAACCAGTCTACCGCAGAAAGAAATGGCAACCTACTGTGGGATAATCTTCTGCCGAGTCAGTCAAGTCTCTTTCGAGACATGATCACCCAAGCGTGTATCACGTATGGCACTTAACTGACTGACTTTTTGTCTTGCTATTTCCCCAGTAACTTTATTCTGCGATCAGTTTGCTTAAACACATCTAATATGTCACGCGCTGATTTTCCCTGTCTCTGCTTCTCTCTCGCCAGCCTGTGAGTAACTGCAAGTTCTATTTATCTTCTATAGAACTTCTCGCTTCTTAAGTCACTGGTGCCTCCTCAACAGGTGTTTACTCGTGCAACCAGACTGACAACTGGGTCCCACCCATTCACAGTCAGGTTAGCCAAATGCAGACGACAATTCTACTCCTGCAGCTTCTTCTCTCGCACTTCCCGCCTGTGGAACTCGCTCCCATATTCTTGCTTTCCTGACGTCTACAACCTCCAGAAATTTAAATGCAATGTCAATACTCATCTATTAACCACTGGACTCTAGTTCTCTTCCCACCCCCGTATATCCTTCCCTTTCTCTCCACCTATGTATCTGTACTCCTCACTCTTTTCTAATTAATCTTTTTACAGTTATGTAGCCCCCCCCCCCCCGCTCATCAGTGGCATTTCTGCCTTGCTCGGGGTGAAATGATTAAAAAAAAAATACTATCCCCGCTTCTTGCTTTCCAGTAAATTCTAATCTTCGAAAAATTTAATGCAACGTCAACTGTTATATTCTGTCTTCATGATTTCTGTTCTTTTATGTGAAGTCAGTTGGATTGCTATGTCATGTGAGTTCTTCAATATGGCAGTGTGTGCTGGACAATATCATCAAAGACGAAGGAAAAAATTGAAGCAACTGAAATGTGGTTCTACGGAAGTATGCTGCGGATATCATGGGCCGAGCATGTGAGCAATGATGAGGTTTGGGAAGTTATGGAAACGAAAAGGAAATTAATACTGAGCATCAGGAAGAGACAGCTGAAGTTACTGGGACATGTAATGAGGAAAGAGGGTTTGAAGAACCCGATACTAACAGGCCGGATAGGGGAAAAAGAGACAGGGGAAAGCAGGGCATAACATATTTGCAGAGCCTGATCAGGCGTATGACAGAACGGGGGTTGCGTGGTGTTATAGAAGAAAGTTTGCTAAGATCCACCAGAGATAGGGAGACGTGGAACGCAATGATCGCTTACGTCCTGACAGTACAAGACAAATAGAAGAAGAAGAATTATTTTCGCATCTTAATATTTTTTCTATTTTTCTATTATTCCACACGGTATCTCAGTGGCTTTGTTACCTTGCATGAGCTGATATAATTCTTAAAAAATAAATAAAAATGATATGTCAGCTTCCATTCTGGCATAAAAATAACAGCACGGAATTCTAATCGAAAGATTCCTGAAAGCCAAACTCTACAGTCTGCTGGGTAACGACATTTAGCGGCTAAAAGTCTTAGAGTGCTATGATAGACTAGCAGTATAGCACGGCGTTGCTCGGGTGTAATGAAAGGTTTAAAACTAATTCATGGTCTTGGAGCTCAGACTCTGCCTAAAGAATATTTGTGTGAAGTTTCGTGAGAATCGGATAATAATTGTGGATTTGTATAAAGGACATACAGACAGATAAACAGACACACACACAAACATCTTGCCTTATATATATATATATATATATATAATCGATTTTCTGCACTATTGTAAGAACTGCAAACTTGAAACTTCTGAATATTGTTTCTTTGTCTATGAGTGTATCAAATTTGATTAAAATCAGACCACTCCTTCTATAACCCGATTTTTTCGATTTTCGATATTTATCGGAGGTACCTCGACACAACACCTAGCTAAGAACACTCGCAGACGCTTATAGTATAACTGTGTAAATTCTCAAGAAAATCGGTTCAGCCGTTTCGGAGTCTATAGGTAACGGATACACACACACAGACACATACACACAGAGAAAAAAGTTTCATTTATATATAAGTTTAGATTATAAACAAATAGGCTTGTCGATTATGATGATTGTTCACATTTCTGATGACAACTAATATTAACAAAGTAAATTAAGGGGTGGATGTAAAGCAGTTTTTCATGTCGTCACTGAGAATCAGTTGAACGAAAAAGAATGAAAAGTTAACAAGGAAAGTATTTATAACTAATTAGAGGCCCTTCACTTTTGTCAGACAAGGGCATAAATAATTAAGATAAATTTCAATTCAGAACAAATAAACTATTGTGATAAATTCGATAGGATAGCATTCTCTGTTCAGTCAGTCAGTTAAGCGTCATACGTGATATACGCTTTGGGCGATTATCCCGCCGTAGTTTGCCATACCTTTTTCCGTAGACTGGTTGCCAGCCAAGGCTATAGAATCTAATCTGTCCTATTATTTAACCTATAACTGGAGGGAAGAGACAGATTAATACCTTTCCCAAGGGTATTTGTGCGTAAGTGAATGCAAGGAATTCAACTGGATTTTGAACTCGGCTCTCCGATTCCTTGTTCCGAGCCGATATCTACTGCACCACAACACACATCCTGAAAATAAGCAGACAATGTTTGAATTTTTTTTTTAAATATTAATGTCTATGAAATTTTGCTGCAAATATATATAAATATTTGTATCCCAGCTCATCAGTGTGGCTAGGCACATCTACTTGCTTCTGACCAGGATAGAAACTCGACCGATTTGCTGTTAGTCGGAGTCGCTACCCGCTAAGCCATAGGTGCATTCTCTGTTAGTAGTGTTAAAATAAAATTAAATAAAATAACAGCGAAAATATATGCAAAAGATGGACATGTCAACTTATGCCACTCCAGAAGCACGTCTGTGTATATATAAAGTTGCAAGAGAACTGTAACCATCACGACTTTTAGTGGTTTTGAGAAATTCGGATTTTGATCCAGATGAAAGGATTCTTAGTTAAGTTAATCCTGTTTGGTTCAAGACAGAAATGGATGTAAGACAAATATGTTTTTTCTCACATTATGTATTGAACTTATAAAGCGCGAGAATTTTGAGAATCCTAGAAGTCATGTTAGGATTCTTCATTGACGACCACAATCTAAACACTATAAGATATGCAGATGATACATTATTGTTTGCCGACACGGAAAGAGACTACGAGACTTCCTACAGAACGGAGCCGAATAAAGCGGAATGAAAGGACTACAAATAAACAAGGAAACTGAATGCATGGTCATCGCTAAAATGAAGAGCTCGAAATGCCAACTACGGGTTGGTGATACTAAAATAAAGCAGGTAGAGAAATTTAAATACCTGAAAAGTGTTCTACTGAAGAGGGAAAATGCGACAATGAGATCTTAAGGCGAATTGGCATGGCCAAGAATGCATTCCAGAAGCTGAGTAGAGTACTGAGAGACAGGAAAATTTCACTGGAAACAAACAAGAGAGCGCTGAATTGCTATGTGATATTTGTTCATCATTACGACAGTGAATGCTGGACAATCTTTTTAAAGGTGAAGAGAGACTTAAAGCAACCGAAATGTAACTCTACAGAAGGATGCTGAGGATATCATAGACCGAACATGTATGCAACGATAATGTTTTGGCAAAGATACAACCGAAAAGAAAACTATTACTTAACATAAAAAAAACATAGCTGAAGTTATTGGGACAGGTAATGAAAAAAAGGCTTGGAAAATCTGAAACTCACAGGTCAGATAGAGGGAAAGAGAGACAGCGGAAAGCAATGCCTAAGATACTTGATAGGCTTCAGCAAGGGGATTCCAGGGTGGGGTTTCGGTGAAGTAACAGGAGAAAGCGTGCTAAGAGCCGCTGGATGTGGGAGATGTGGAAAGGCATTATCGCCTACGTCCTGAAGGGACACAGCACATAGAAGAAGAAGAAGAAGAAGAAGAAGAAGAAGAAGAAGAAGAAGAAGAATGTTTGGTTCAATATAATTAAATGTTGATTACTTTCAGGCTGCAAAAGACAGAAGTGGCTAAAATAAATAAGTGTCGACATTTGATTCTCGTTCTTTATTTTATTCAGATGAAATTCTGCTCTTTGCTTATTGGTTTCCCAAGGCGATATTAACTGTTCAATTAAAGTATCAATCAAGAATTGCCAGACTACTGACAGATTCTAAGCTCTTTTAATTTCCTTTTTCCCTGTTTTTCCATTTTTTTTTGTCTTTTTTTTTTTTTTTTTTTACATTTAGTCATATCATTGGAAATAGTTGCCGACCGTACGAGTGTATGCTTATATTTCACATTGGGTTTTTGATTGCAAGTTGCAAGATCCTGATAACCAAAGATTATGTCAGTTAATAAATATATATATATTTGTTTGAACATTATTTTTTATGAACATTTGTTTGAGCATTATTTTTTATAACATGGTATAAGTAACCGACAATTTTTCAAATTATTGCTTGTTTATAACCAAGTTTCGTTAATCTTCGTTAATGTATATATATATGTATGTATGTAGGGTGAGAGAGATAATAGTAAAATTATCGCCATTTTGACATACGTGCAATTGCAACAACGTGGGTGGAATATTAGTTTCTAAATTAATAAGCCGGTGAAATGTTTATGCTCAAAAAATAATTCAAGACAGAATCAGAAAGATGTGCAAGCTATCACCACCCTACATATACACTACCGGCCATAATTATTAGGCCATCCCAGTTTTTAAATAAAAATGATGTATTTCATGCAATTTTTAGTATCTATTGCCAAGTGGATAGTTCTAAATAAAAATAGCATGGTTATTTTGTTATTATTAGTTTGCAAAATTTTATAAGGCAACCAGGAATTCTTTGCTTTGGCCAGCCAATAATAATAAGAGACTATCATGAGGAAGAGATCACAAAAATTGGACACCACAACAGTCCAGTTGATGCACATATTATTGTGCAGTATTAAAAAAAGAACCATTCTGTTTTAATTTAGAATTATCCACTTAGCAATAAATACTAAAAATGGTATGAAATACATACTTTCTTTTTAAAATCTGGGGTTGCCTAATAATAATGGCTGGTAGTGGACATATGATAAAATAGACTTTTACGTTATCCAGTATATAAGGATAAACGAGCTCAATATGAGGAAAAGAACATAAATAGTAACAGACTTTTTCAGGCTTAAACGCAAACTTCAGGTCATATCTCCCTCCCTCCCTCCCCCTATCACTCCACTCTTTCTCTCTCACATTCTCTCTCTCTTTCTCTCTCTCTCTCTCTCTCTATATATATATATACTATGTATTGAAATTATTAAAATATATTAAAATTAAAATTAAAATATACTTTGAATTTAAATTGTTCAATGCAATTATATTGTAGAACTATTTAATATTTTCCATTTATAAATGATTTATTACGCAACTTAGGTTTCTACCATAGGTGGTGTCTTCAATGTCGCCTGAAGACACCACTCATGGTAGAAATCTGGGTCGCGTAATAACTCATTTACAAATGGAATATATATATATAATAACTAAATAGACTCTGTAAGTATGCAGGCCGTAAATTTATACTAAAATAAACCTCCGAAAAAACCATTAACAAACAGAACCTAAATCCGTTACAATCCGGCGTACTAAGATATATATATATATATATATATATATATATATACTCATCAGCAGACAGATCTGTTTCACTGTCTCACATTTAGACATCCGATTGCTTTTAGCCATGATGGAAACCCGACCGAATTGGCGTCAGTTGGCGATTCGGCGCTCTGTATATAGCCGGAAGTTACATATATATATATATATATATATATATATATATGTGTGTGTGTGTGTGTGTGTGTGTGTGTGTAATTGTATGTATACTGTATATAATGTAGTTCCGCATGCTTTACCCTAACTATTCTAGAAATTCAGATCTAAAATACACCCTTCCACGAAT
This sequence comes from Ascarosepion bandense, assembly GCA_037127315.1. NCBI lineage: Eukaryota > Metazoa > Mollusca > Cephalopoda > Sepiida > Sepiidae > Ascarosepion > Ascarosepion bandense. The sequence goes on along the minus strand of JBBBDQ010001464.1, from coordinate 2,481,895 downwards.
CCTGAATCGACTAATTCTCACTTCCTCTTATATTCCATTCGTAAGCAGGTAGTTCTACTCTGCTTAATGGAAAATCTCATTCGGAAATTGGAAAAATACAATAGAAATTTCAAACAGACTGACCTTTTCGATGGAATTCAAGAAATTCTGTTTTTTCATGAATCCATTTTTATTCCTTCAAAAGATTTAGTAGATAATCGTATTTGAAACAAACGCTCCTTTTTTATTTTTATGTATTGCGGAAAAATCTTCTGCCCAATCAATCAGGTCTCTTTATTTGCTTGACGAAACAAGCGTGATCGAAACCTAGCTAGTAAGTAAGTGGTGGGTGTTTCGTTCGATGACACATAGATAGATCTGCATTGTTATTTTTGTTTTGATTATGCATTGAGCACTTTTTTGTTCTACTGTCTGCTAGTCCAACCAACAACTATTTTACTGACACATATATATATATATATATATATATTGCCAATTCGGTCGGATTTCAATCCTAGGTTAAAAGCAATCGGAGTCTAACCGCACTGAGGAGCTGTGATACAGCGAAACAGATGTCTGCGGATGCCTATATATATATATATATATATATATATATATAGAGAGAGAGAGAGAGAGAGAGTGAGGGAAAGAGAGAGTGTGTCCATAAAGTTCGTGTGCACTTTAAAAAATTTATAACTTTATATGTATTTGCGATTGAAATAATTCATGAAAATGATTAGAAAGAATTAAATCTCTATTTTTGAAGGCTTTATTAATATGTTCTACATGTCCTCCATCATTAGCAATACAAAAGGTAATACGGTTTTAATAATAATATTTTTTTACTTATCTAAAAATTGTACCAATTTCGTGGTAAATAATTATTCAATAACTATACTTAAAACTAAGCACATTAAACTTTATAACATTTTTTACAGATTATTTCTATCACAAATGCAAATAAAGTTATAATTCTTTTAAAGTGCACACGGACTTTATGAACAACCTATATATATATATATATATATATATATATATATATAATTTCAAGGGAAGAGGACTCAAGGTTTTATTATTTTGAGTGCCCCGGCATTTATTTTATTATGAATAGTGCTCAATATAATAAAAATTATAGAGCTAAATATAATTATATATTTATAAAATAATTGTACATTGCGGCACGGAAATCTCTAGGTTTCGAGATAGATTCTCTTCATCAGGCAATGTTTGATGTTGGTTGTGTAGATAATTTACATTTAAATAACAAATACCTTTGGTTTACTGTGTATGTTTGGGAAGTTATCTCACACCAACAAATCCTACAGCACTTAAGAAACAGCAAAAACTAAAAAAGATATGTAAATATTTAAAACAATCATGAGGCAAAAACATCACTCGCACTCAAACATATCAAATTACACCAAGCTACAAAATAATGAGAAAATATTCAGAATTAACAGCAGAGAAAAAGACCAAATGGCCCAGAAGAGTGAAGTCATTGCGACAATACCATCATGAAACTTCAAAGTCGCTATGACTGAATAAGGCCGCTCAGCTAAGTGACAAATTTCTTCACATTAATCACTCACACACAGTACGATAGTATACATATATGTGTACACGCACACACATGCTTTTGTAATTTGCTTTTTCATATATATATATATATGAGTCCCTGTGTTCGAAAAGCAAATTACAAAAGCATGTGTGTGCGTGTATATATATATATATATATGTCATTCACATACAAGCCTGTTTCACTATATCATCCATGTAGCTAGACATCTACTTGCATATAGCCGGGATCGAAACTCGACTGATTTGATGTCAGTAGGAGACGCTAAACCCTAAACCATAGGCGCATGGAAAAGAACTCAAGTAATTACTGATGAGTTATGCATTGTTAATGAAGAGTGATATATATATATATATATATATATATATATATATATATATATATGATAAAATACAATATACAATTGTACAATATATTATTCATCAATTATATATATACCAAAACCTTACGTTAACCCTAATTGATAAAAGAACATTTCTCTCACGTAACATTACCGCCTTCTTAACACGATCGGAAAATTAACTTGCCTAAGGCCATCAATTTTTATAAAGAACTGTTTCGTGTTTATCCGCCGTAAAGTTCTGCTGTCTGAAGAAAACTTAATCTTGTCATCACGTCTTTATTTTACTTTCAATCCTGATTCTCTGCAGGTGTGACACACCGAACAGGTTGTAAAGGAATCGATGCGACGAATTCAAATTCCTTTGGTTAATGATCATTTTTAGTTTCCAATGTCTTGTCGAAGACAAAAATAACACCTCAGTATACATTGTCTTGTCACAAGTTTTTATATTTTATAGATAGCATCATGGTAGTTTATATCTCAATCTAAAATTTTATACACTCCGCTTTATTTTTTAAAATCACAATTGTAATATTAATTACGTTGTGCGTTGTGACGCAGAGGATATCGGCTCGGAAAGAGTAAATACCCTTGGGAAAGATATTAATTCGTCTCTTCCGTCCAGCCATGGATTAAATAACAAGACAGTATGGGTTCTATAGCCTCGAAAGTCATGACTCTCTACCGAACGCTCTCAGTCATGTTTCTTTCGAGGCATGATCGCCCAAGCGTGTATCACAGATAGAAATTAACTGACTGAATGTTAACGGGAAGGATAATATTAGCTGTTCCCCTATAAATAATAATTTGACATTCATTGACCGAGCAGCCAATACTGCTTCCTGGTGAAATTTATAAAATCTCTCGTTAAAAGAAAAATTTTACGAAAACAAATATCTCACGTCGATTAGCTATTAAGGTCTTTTCCTGTATTGAAAAGGATTTCCATTTTTATCTTTTATTTGAAGTTTTGTGTAATGTTAACATCTCGATTATGTAAAAACGTGTAGCTCGTACCGTGAAAAATGACAGAAACATATTTATATCGACATGCCGACTAAAATGATGGCAGTATATATATTGATCTACTTTATTGTATCTTACATTAAGACATTAAAAAAGCAATCCACATTTCACAGTGTAACAGGGATATATAAATATATATATATATATATATATATATATATATATAGATAGATAGATAGATAGATAGATAGATAGATAATGAACATACTGACATAGATAGATAGATAGATAGATAGATAGATAGATAGATAGATAGATAATGAACATACTGACATAGATAGATAGATGGATAGAAAGATAGATAGATAGATAGATAGATAGATAGATAGATATGACATACTGACATAGATAGATAGATAGATAGATAGATAGATAGATAGATAGATAGATAGATATGAACATATGACATAGATAGATAGATAGATAGATAGATAGATAGATAGATAGATAGATAGATAGATAGATATGATATACATAGATAGATAGATAGATAGATAGATAGATAGATAGATAATGAACATACTGACATAGATAGATAGATAGATAGCTAGATAGATAGATAGCTAGCTAGCTAGCTAGCTAGATAGATATAGATATACTGACATAGATAGATAGATAGATAGCTAGATAGATAGATAGCTAGCTAGCTAGCTAGCTAGATAGATAGATAGATAGATAGATAATGAACATACTGACATAGATAGCTAGATAGATAGATAGATAGATAGATAGATAGATAGATAGATAGATATATAGATAGATAGATAATGAACATACTGACATAGATAGATAGATAGATAGATAGATAGATAGATAGATAGATAGATAGATAGATAGATAGATAGATGTATTCTAATTCGGATGATCAGTCGATTATCATTACCATCAGCGAATTAGAATATTCAAAAGCTCTATATTTATTTTTTATTATTTTAAATGTGGATTTGATACAACTATGTACTGGTCTAATTTGATTCTGAACATATACTGTTAAATATAAAACACAATGGGTGTCTATTATGTTTTATCATGAGCCGTTCTAAACATCGTATTTTGGCTTTAATTTCCGGTTAAATAAAAGACAAAAATTCTCAAACATTTGGAGAACTTTTTATTAAGTTGCTTCTAAGCTTTCGGCTCACATGAGCCATCGTCAGAGAGGTTACAAGGGCGGTAACTGAAAAACATCCACCATCAAAGACCGTTTTATCTTGTGTTGACATAAAACTTCGCTAAGCAACGATACCAGTTACCAAGTAGGAAACGCAGTTCGTAAATTTGTAATGCAGTTCTAAGACGTCATACCGCGTCAGAGCTCGAAATGTTAACAGAACCATATTTATTTAAAATGCAATTTAATGTATTATGACCAGATTTTAACGTGATTTTATTGTGTCGGCTGTTTGGATTTAATGTAGATGGCCTCAAGTATCTGAAGGATTTTTCATTGTGTGTATGAGTGTATTGTTTTGTATTGTTGACTAAAATCTGTCTGATATTACCTACCTGACTATGCTTTTCTAAGAAATGTTGTTTAAATGTACTCTGATCAGAAAGGTGACAGGTAAGTCTAAGGGAGAGCGTGATTGTAATAAAACCAATATATGTAGTGGTACTAATAATAAACCTACTCATGCATTGTCTCTTATATTTAACAGTATATGTTTAGAATATATATATAACGGTCTATATTATAATAGAGTAAATATATACTTTATTTTCTTCATTACTCGACCACTTATTTAATAAAAAATATAAAAAAATAAGGCACTGTTAAAGAGCGAAAATGCGGCAAGAGCTTTCATAACTGGTAGAAATGAACTGAACTGACGTTGGCACACTATTTTTCCCTCTCCATGTGCATTACATGAGGGATATATATATATATTCCAAAAAGGATGAGCATATAAGTAAAATCCCAAAAACCAGAACCAATTAATATACATTTCATTAATATTAAATTAGATCAAGGCGGAGGGCTCGGTGTAAATAGCAGTATCTATTTACAGAGCCAAATGTATATCAGTCAGTTAAGTGCCATACGTGATACACGCTTGGGCGATCATGTCTCGAAAGAGACATAACTGATTGGGCAGAATATTATCCCGCATTAGGTTGCCATTGCTTTCTGCGGTAGACTGGTTGCCGACCAAGGCTATAGAACCCAATCTGTCCTGTTATTTAACCCATAACTGGAAGGAAGAGACGGATTAATACCTTTCCCAAGGGTATTTGCGCATAAGTGAATGCAATGGATTAAGCTGGAATTCGAACTCGGCTTCCCGATTTCTCGTTCCGAACCTACATCCAATGCACCACAACGCACAAATGTATATAGTATACCGGAAAATTCCGAAATTTATATTCATTGAATGGCCATTTCTGCGAGAAAATTCTCGCTTCATCAGCAACAATCGAAAACAAAACTTTATTAATTCAAATATGATACAACATTTCTATAGCGGAAGAAGTCCAAAGACATATTCATATGCTTGAAGTTAAAAAATAAATATGGGGAAGGGATTAAGAAAGAAAAAAATTTAAAATTTGTCGGCCAGACATAAGAAAAAGGAAAATCAGAAACAGAGATTCATGACTTGATATTAGAAGACTTTACACTACATCTGTATTTTTTTAAACATACGCATCCTAGTGGGGGCGCTAGAAGGTGTCGTCAGTGATGTCTTTGCGTGGATCACTCGGCGGTTTCGGGTCTTTCGACATCATATCCCCTCACCGCGTCGACCAGACCAGAGATGATCAATTTCTGGTCCACCCTCTATAAACGCTTTCAGACACTGGAAATATTTATAATGTTTAGGCCCTGTACGCATTCTTACAAACGATTTCGATTGGCGACAGACAGAGCCAATATACATCAAGTGGCGAACCGAAAATGAAATCGTCCTAAAATATATTAAGCAATTTAATTAAAAAAAAACAAAAAAAAAAAACAACCAAAATTTAAACCACATCACAGGAATTGAAGTGATATGTTGTTGGTTGGTTGTTTTTGTTTTATGGCATATCAACCTCGGGGGGTCATTTATTGCCAACTAAATTTTATTAATTTATTGCTGGTAATACATTTTTCTTTCAACAATTTATTGTTGTTTTTTATATAAGTTGTGTGTCCACTAATATTTTTTTTTCTTTTTCGAGTACCAAGATTCATTGGAATTTGTTTTTAAGGGCAGTGTCTCCAAGTCCTACCCTGTTATTTAACCCATAAATGGAGGGAAGGGACGGATTAATATCTTTCCCAAGGGTACCAATGCTTAAGCGAATACAGGGTATTCAACTGGAATTTGAACTCAGCTCACCGATTTCTCTTTCCGAGCCGATATCCACTGCACCACAACGCACATCCGTCACTAAACGCTTACAGCACCTGGTATTCCCAAGTGGTCACCCATCTAAGTACTGATCAGGCTCAACGTTGCTTGACTTCGGTGATCGAACGAGATCCGGTGTATTCAACGGGATATGGCCGTCATCCTGAAGTGGTAGGGGGAAATGAAAAAAGACAAAATGGGTATACAGGAGATAGATAGATAGATAGACAGATAGACAGACAGATAGACAGATAGACAGATAGATAGATAGATAGATAGATAGATGTTAAGAGACTGGGATAGATAGATAGATAGATAGATAGATAGATAGATAGATAGATAGATAGACAGACAGACAGATAGATAGATAGATAGATAACAGTTTTTATTATAAAGGAGAGGATTTTCTCTTCGAATCATACATTTTTGTTGTTACTGCTGTTGGTAGTCTTATAAATGATGTTCTTTTTTTGTTATTGTGTTCAGTAGTTCTCGCAAATCCAGCCTATAACACCTGGTATTTACAAGTGGTTACTCATCCAGAGTCTAACCAGTACCAACATTGCTTAACGTTGTTGAACATACAGAAACCAATGTTTCAACGTAATATGGTAGCGAATTATATCATTTGTAAGAAGACAGAATGCATTGTAGTCTCTAAGAGCAACATCGTAAGTTGTCCACTACGAATATGACTCTGAAATCCGAAGTTGCATTGCAATAGGAATTAGAATGTTTGCATTCTGACCGTTTAGATATCTCTGAACTGGTTTTGCGCCATGAATGCTTAGATATGGCACAAGGATCGACTTCACTAATCCATTGTAATTATTCCAGCGAGACAAACATTACACCACGTCGAGGTACCCTTGGCGTCATGAATGACATCTATTAGCCTTTTTACTAATTGACATAAACCAAGCAACGTTTCATAATAATCGAGCGGACTCTAAATTTTCTTCAGTCTTGATGAATGGTTGTGGAACATTTACCGCAACTGAAGGACATTAAACCAACATTTCCCAAACTGAGGGAAATTTCCCCTTCGGAGGTAATTTAAAGCTACAAAGGAAGAAATGATTACACTGTTTATTAGAAAAAAATATATTCTTAAATAGATTTTCTCATATTTGGGAGAGAATATGATCATTCTGTTATTTATAAACTACTTTTGTGGGACTGGATTTTCTACTCTATTCTTCAGTCAGTCAGTTAAATACAATACGTGATATATGCTTGGGCGATCATGTCTCGAAAGAGACATGACTGACCGGGCAGAAGATTTTCGGCCCAGTCAATCATATCTCTTTCAAGACATGATCGCCCAAAGCGTGTATCTTGTATGGCACTTAACTGACTTATCTGAGTTTCTGTGCGAACTGGGTTCGTTATATTTATTTACACGCAAATATTACTGAGAAAGGTATTAATCTACCCTTTCTCTCCACCAACTGTAGGTTAATTTGCAAGACTTCTCTCACTAAATAATTATTATCTCCCCACCAAAAAAAAAAAAAAAAATGATAAAATGAATAAATAAATAAAATTCCTATAATGTAAAACAAATTATTCTCTGGCTTTAAATAACAGCGAAATTGTTGATAACCCGTCAAAAAAATCAATCAATCCATCTTACAATTGATGTTTTGGCCTTTCTTTTTAAGTTATTTGATTTCAGCTTAGAATCTTCAGATTGGTTTGCTAAGAGGTGATTCTGGCAATAAAAAAGAAATCATTGTCGTAAAAATAACGCATGCGCTGTTCAACCAGACGTTTATCTTATCTCGTACCGTGAACCGTGTTATTAAGTACAAATCGCCTCAGGGAAGAAACTCTTCAGAAATCAGTTTGATTGAATTGAGATTAGATATCGAATGCCGGACGAAAATAATGACAAATATATATATATATATATATATATATATATATATATATATATATATATATAAAGGAAATTTCAAATTGAAATAAAAAGTAATAAAAAACAACAAAAACAAACAACAAATAGTCACAGTGGAAAGAAAATTAGTTACGTGTAAGCCGATGACCTGAAGACAGGTTTAGTAAACGGCCGTAAAAGTTGAACGAGGTTATTTTAAATACGACCGACTATGAAATATCGGTTGATTAGCTTGACCGAGAGGAAAATTGAAAGATAGAATTGATTAAGCGAGAAAATAGCTATTTAACAATTTACAGCCAATATCAGTTTCGTGGCTTAAGAAACGCTACCAAAATAGAAAAGCTGATTAAGATATATATATATATATATATATATATATATATATATATATATATAGGGGTGCGATGGGTAAATTTTCACCATTTTATATTTTTAATTTAGCACATGGGCACTGTTTGTCTTCGATTTTGTCGACTGCGGAGTGTAGTAGGTTCAGTTGGGATGCCAGAAATTCGAAAACAGTACACAGTACCGTTTGGCTTTTTCGTCGGAAGCTCCAATAAGAAAATTGGTTGGGTGTCAATCTAAGAATAGTGAAGAGGACTCGGAAAGTGTTGGGTGAATTTAATGGCGATTATGAAGGTGCTTGGAGTGATCATTAGTGACGCTAACGTTATGCCGACATTCATCTTCCGCAGATTAAATACGAAGGACTACGTCAAGTACATTGAGAAGGTCGCGCTGCCCTGGGCCAAGAAGTGTTTACTGGTAAACCCTATGTTTGACAAAAATAATTTCCACAATGACACATCAGCAGGAGAACAAATACATGGTTAATTTGTGCGACAAGATAACCCCTTGACCTCTGGCCACCTAACTCCCGAGACGGCAACACATTTGACCTGGTGATTACATTTAAGCATAAAAAAAAAACACTGTCAGCGTTGCGTGTTGATCTTAAATTGATTTTTTTAACAGTTTCAATCCAGTACAATTTCCAAATCCTACTCAACGTAAATGGTTACTTAATTAAATTGTTGAAAGTTGACTTGACACTTAAAGATGATTGTTGTGAACTATGAAACACTTTCCCGGTAGTGTGTTTTCCATAGTCGCTGGACTTGGAAGCCTTTCTGAATAGAACTGCTTTCCTAGCAATAGAATACGTAGGAAATGAAGATGATTTAAACTTTATACGAGGCATCGACTGTCTTAGCTGTAAATGTATGAAATGTATGAAATGTTGAAACTTTGGAATGTCGGTCATCGAAACATTTATGGAAAATAAGTACACAGAAGACAGAGTTGTATAATTCTTTAAATTAAAGTAAAATTTTTGCAATAATAATCAGTCAGTCAGATAAGTGCCTTATGTGATACACGCTTGGGCGATCATGTCTCTAATGAGACAGGACTGACTGGGAAGAAGATTATCACGCAGTAGGTTAGCATTACTTTCTGAGGTACTGGTTGACAACCAAGTGTATATAACTCAATCTGTCCTACTATTTAAGCCATAGCTAGAGATAGAAGTGACGGATTAAGACATTTCTCAAGGCTGCGTTTGCGTGTGCGGATGCAAGTAATTCAACTGGAATTCCAACTCGGCTCTTTGATTTCTTGTTCCGAGTCGATATCCACTGCACCAAAATTAACTTCTACCAAAAGTTTACTCAATTATAAAATGAGTTATAATCACACAGAAACGGGAAAAACATTCTCAAAATATGCATTTAAGAAAATATCGTTCCCCAGTGCGCGTTCAGACTCATCAAGACATCGCAACACACACACACGCACGCACACACACACACACACACACACACACACACACACATATATATATATATATATATATATATATATATATATATCAAACACTTCTTAATACAAATGTTCACTGATCTAATTTTATTATGACCAAATAAAATATATATATATATTGATTGATTGTTTAATACTTACTCATGGTAGAAACCTGGGTAGCGGAACAACTCGTTTAAAAATGTAATAAATAAATACATACATACATACACACACACACACACACACACACACACACACACACACATATATATATATATATATATATATATATATAATAATAATAAAACCGACTCTGTACGTATTCAAATCTTAAAATGTTACACAAGTAATTTTTAAAGACCACGAATAACCAGCAGAATCTAACTCCGTTATTGTCCTCGGCTATAGAGCTTTGGACAAAGAGGGGGAAAAAAAAGAAAGCTGCGTAGGACCGACAATACATACAGTTCTTCACAGCAAAGAAAAAAAACCCTCAAACGGAACGAACCACAAAGAAAGAAAAGTGCTCGATACTAAACTAACCAAAAAGGGTTAACAAAGAGGCAGTTACGCAGAGCAAAAACACACGAACGATCTTGCGATTTTTTTCGTGTATATATATATATATATATATATATAGTGTATCGAAGCAGCAGATAATTTTCTAAACATATACTGTTAAATATAAAAGACAATGAATGTGTATTATGTTTAATCGTGAGAGTAATCGCGTGAGAGCTCGAAATGATAACAGAACCATATATTTAAATGCCATGTAATGTGTTATGACCAGATTTAAACGTGATTTTATTAATTGTGGGTTGTTTGGATTTTATGTAGATGGCCTCCAATATCTAAAATTTTAGTCAACAATACAATAAAACTCATTCATACACACAGTAAAAAGATCCTTTAGATATTGGAGGCCATCTACATTTAAATGCTGGAGAATTTTCATTTTTGTTTTCACCTGAAATTAAAGCCAAAATACGATATTTAGAACGGCTCATGATTAAACATATTACATATTCATTGTCTCTCATATTTAATAGTATATGTTTAGAAAAAAAAATATATATGCATAAAATACGTTAAAAGTTCAAAGTTGTACGGTGCGTTGCTTTTTCGCTCTTTGACGAAAGGGCGAACATCTGGCATGAGTATGATAAGTGGAAAAGTCCCCGAAAAAGATTTTTCTTTTTCAGTTCATTTATCTTTCAACCCTTTCTTTCCGAGCGCAGGAAATATCCTGTTTTATCTTCCTGTCTGTTGCCAGACCTGACGTCCACAAGTGTTGTAAGTGCGAAACCCAACTGCAAACACATTTCTTTGCGAATTTTGCTTCCGAGAATACTACTATATATATATATATATATATATATATATATATATAGTAGTATCCTTGGTAGTTTGTAAGGTTAATTCCACAGGGATCGTAATACGATGAGAACTCAATGTCAGATTTAAGTGCGTTGTGGTACAGTGGATATCGGCTCGAAACGAGAAACCGGAAAGCCGAGTACGAATTCCAGTTGAATCCATTGCATTCACTTACGCGCAAATACCCTTGGGGAATGTATTAATCCGTCTCTTCCTTCCAGTTATAGGTTAAATAGCAGGTCAGACTGGGTTCTATAGCCTTGGTCGGCAACCAGTTACACCATACAATTCTCTTTCCGTTATATAAAGAAAGACATATAGAAAGGCATGAGAGACAAATAGAAATACAAAAGGCAAATGAAGAAAGAGAAATTGAAATGCAAAAAGCAAATGAAGAAACCTACTGCTGGATAATCTTCTGCACAGTCAGTCATGTCTTTCGAGACATGATCGCCCAAGCGCGTATCACCCATGGCACTTAACTGACTGACTGACTGACTGATTATAATGAAAATAAATTAAATGTCTTTATAAATCCATTGTTAATAGTTTCAGTTCAGTTAACTTTCATACGTGATACACGCTAGGGCGATCATGTCTTGAAAGAGACATGAACGACTAGGCAGAAGGTTATCACGTAGTAGGTTGCCATTGCTTTCTGCGTTAGACTAGCTGCCAGGAAGACTATCAAACCCAATCTGTCCTATTATTTAACCCATACCTGGAGACAGATCAATACCTTCCTCAAGGGTATTTGTGCGTAAGTGAATGCAAAGAATTCAAATGGAATTCGAACTCGGCTCCTCAATTTGTCGTTCTGAGCCTAAAGCCACTGCACCACAACGCACACACGGAAAAACCGCTTCTTAGACCAAAATTCTTTATAAAATGAATGGGTTATATATATATATATACAATCAGCTAATTTGTTTTGTAATTAAAAACAAATTTAATTATAAAACTATATGATTATATTATGCTCTAAAATATTTACTGAATTGAGCACTTAAAAAAAAAGTAAATTCCAGAGAACTCGGAATTGTAAAACGGTTTGTTCACTTTACCTGAATTTATATATATATATATATATATATATATATATATATAAATTCAGGTAAAGAGAACCAACAATTTACTATTTTGACTATTTACTAGTTTGACTATTTACGCTTTCACACCCAGATTGAGCACTCTGGAAGAATGGTAGACTTTGAAAAACACTAGCTAGTCTAGCCATCGTTCATTCAGCAATGAATTAGAACACTCTCAGCTATTAGGCGTGTATAATTATAATATACACGCTAAAAAGTCTGCTCCCTTCTACCGAGCGCCCATAGCTCAGAGGCAGAATCGCCGACTGACGCCAATTCGGTCGAGTTGCAATCCTGGGTTAAAAGCAATCGGATGTCTAACCGTACTGATGAGCTGTGATAAAGCGAAACAGATGTGTCTGCAGATGACTATATATATATATATATATATACACACACACACACACACACACACACACATATATATATATATATATATATGTGTGTGTGTGTGTGTGTGTGTGTGTGTGTGTGTTTTAAAAAGTCGAATAATGTATGTTCCTTATCTTTTGAGTTATAAGCAAACTGGTGCTTAAATTTGTGCACAAACCTTAACAGATATACCTTTATCGTAATTACGGTATTAGTCGTTTCAGTATAAAGGAATATTCAGCATTCAGTAACCGAGTAATTAGTATTATTTTCGGCTGAAAGCGTACTGGTGTGTTCCGTGGCAGATGTCCTCTTATATGGCAGCATATGCTGGACAATCTGCTCAAAGATGAAGAAAATACCCGAAACAACAGAGGGATGCTGAGAACACTATTGGTGGAACATGGGAGAAACGACGAGGTTTTAGATAGAGTTGGAATGAAAAAAAGAACCTTATATTTAACATCAGGAAGTTGAAGTTTCTGGTATACGTAATGAGGAAAGAAGTTTGGAAAATCTGACACTCACAGGATGGATAGACGGCAAGAGAGACAGGTGGAAACAACGCAAGACATACATGTTGCACTTAAGCAAATGAATGGCAGAGAAGAATTTGAGAGAAATACCAAGACAAAATATATTAAGAGCTACAAGGAATAAAAAGATGTGCAGGGCCATGATCACCTAATTCCTACAGGGGTACGGCATATCACCAGAGAACAAAAAAGATGGGTCTGGTATAGCTTTTACTAGTATTGACGAATGTTTTCTTCTTAGACATTTGTTGTGGCGAAATCATCTTCGCCATTATGTTGAGACCTGTTTTGGCCAGGAAGAAAGACGTGGAAAGAAGGTAGGTTTAACTACTGTAATAGAATAACAGAACATATATAAAATAATAAGTGTTAGTAATTGGTAAATAGAAGTGCAAGTTTGAACAGTATAGTTACGCTGCGTCTCGACTGTCTTACGACTGCGTCACAGCTGCGTCCTCGGAAGTCACGCAGGTTATTATTTATTGACGGAGGAAGAGTCCATTCCTGTAGATAGGGCACCATAATATCTTTTTTTCTTTAGTTATATAGGACATCCGTAAGCTGCTGCCGTTGTTAAAAGTCCTCAAGTACTGTACTTTCTGTTATCTGCTACAGTTCTTTGATTGTGTAGCCCCAGTCCACCCGATTCGAAAAAGTGTGGCCTTCAGCAAGGACTAGAGCCATTCTATTTGAAACTATTCATTTTTAAGGTGGTTATATGGAGCTGGTGGACGTGCGTTTTGGTGCAATGGATACCGGCTCGGAATAAGAAATCAGAGATTCAAGTTCGAATTCAAACCGAATCAGTTTCATTCACTTTCCGAGAAAATATCCTTGGGAAATGTATTAATACATCTCTTCCCCACCCATTCTCTCTTTTGATTTACAGAGAATTACAATATAATCATTAGTTCACATAGGTTGGCCTTTATTTCTTCCTTGTTGTTTCATTTGTTTTGACCTATTTCCTCATTTTGACCTATTTCATTTGACCTATTTCTTTTGACCTACTTCATCATGATTACAATATAATCATTAGTTCACATAGGTTGGCCTTTATTTCTTCCTTGTTGTTTCATTTGTTTTGACCTATTCCCTCATTTTGACCTATTTCATTTGACCTATTTCTTTTGACCTATTTCATCATGATTACAATATAATCATTAGTTCACATAGGTTGGCCTTTATTTCTTCCTTGTTGTTTCATTTGTTTTGACCTAATTCCCTTATCTGCATCCAACCACCTCTTGATTTCAGTTGTTGAGAAGGCAGTACAAAGACCTTTCTTCGAAAATCCATAATTTCCTTTGCGATTAGAAATTACAACGTGGCAGTGGAGGTGAAAGATATTCGACTGATCATTTGACATCTTTGATCACCTGGGGCGGAACGGAAACGAACGGCTGCAGACGCAGGTGCGATTAAGTTACAGTCAGTTAGCGTAAGTAACATAATTTTGTGACCAGGAGAGGTTAGAGTGCCATGGAGCTACTGGTTGAATAGCCGGACAGATTGGGATCTAAAGCTTTGGTTAGAAACCGGTATACTGCAGAAAGAAATGGCAATCTGCTGGGGTTAAAATTCTGTTTAGTCAGTCATTGATCGAAAGAGTCATGATGGCACGGGCGTGTATCATGTTTGCATTATGGAGCTGACTGTTAAGATATTTCTTAATGTGCTTGACGCCATGCAAGACATCTATATGACAGTCTAGATCTGACAAAGCTATTTAAGTTAATGTCTAGATTTTAAAAGTTATTGTTTTGCTTTTATAGTAATTTGAGGTATTGGTCGAAACTACCACTAGATCAGTTCCCTTGTAGGGCACCTAGCAAACGTAGTTTTTTTATTAAATTTTGCTTTAGAAATATTATTTAGTTTCGTCCATACCGAAGAGTATTATATGGAAGCCTGAATTTCGGCGCCTATTAAAAATTACCAACAGCGTCTTTACATTCATTTATTTTCAGTAAATAGTAATTTTCAATTTATCACGGAACTGGTCAGTACAGTCACGTAACAGTCAGCCAGTTAAGTGCCATACGTAATACACGCTTGAAAGAGACATGACTGACTGGACAGAAGATTATCCCGCAGCAGGTAGTCATTGCTTTCTGCAGTAGATTGATTGCCAGCCAAGGCTATAGAACCCAATCTGTCCTGTTATTTAACCCATAACTGGAAGGAAGAAACGGATTAATACCTTTCCCAAGGGTATCTGCGCGTAAGTGAATGCGACGAATTCAACTGGAAATCGAAATTGAGTGAATGAAGAGTATTCAACTGGAATTCGAACTCGGCTCACCGATTTCTCTTTTCGAGCCGATATCCACTGCACCACAACGCACATCCGTCACTAAACGCTTACAGCACCTCGTATTCCCAAGCGGTCACCCATTTAAGTACTGACCAGGCTCAACGTTGCTTAACTTCGGTGATCGAGCGAGAACCGGTGTATTCAACGTGATATGGCCGTAAGCCGTTTCCTATTAGAAATGTCTTTTTTGCTTCCATGTTCCTTAAAACTTATTAACTGCTCGCATATACTGTCTGTGATATTCTCAAGATCGTTCTGTAGTGCTAAATCATTGTTTCTTCAAGCCTTCTCTTCATCTAGAGCAGCGGTGGGCAACCGTTTGGAGAGTGACGGCCAAAAACTATGTAGAGACATGTAGGAGTGCCAAACAGCTATTGCTCCAGTGTCATGGAGGAGAACCATGTTATTAAACATGTGAATCCAATTTTGAAATGATTTCGAAATTATTTTTGATAACTTTTGCTTTGGAAAACGTATTTTGATTTTTCTTGTTTTTATTTACAAAAAAAAAAATTAAAGAACTCTACCAGGAAACAAAAAATAATTTCGGAGTTGAAGAAAATATTATACCTCTGTTTTCAATCCGATAAAAAAAAAGTTTCTAAAGCATGAAAAAAAATATCTGACAGAAATTTTGTTAAAAAAATATTACATCTTAAAAATAAATGTTTCATAAATCACTATTGAAAAAAATTCCATTAAAATTGGTTGAAAACACAATTTTATATTCATTTAAAAGTGCCCGCACACGGAAGCAGTTTCACAAAATTAAAATGAAAGTGAGGTCGTACGCTAATTTTGGCGATCCCTACAAATAAAAAGTAAAAGTTAAACATATTTTCCAGGTAAAAAGAAATAAATTTTTAATTTCGACGCAATGTATTCAGACTATCAACTGACACTTTGGTTTTGTTTACCTATATTTATATCGTGTCCAAAGCAAGGTAGTGGGCCGGAGAAGATTCACTCGATGGCCGGATTTGACCTGCGGGACGGGGATTGCCGACCGCTGATCTAGAGAAATGGGCACTGCAATTTTTTCTTTTTGTTTATAAATATATTTTCTTGTTTATTAATATACTCTTTAGCTCTTTAAATAAACCTTCGGATTTTTCTTTCATATTTTCCGTTCTCAGTTTAAATGTCTCCCTTTCAGTTAAATCTCTGTGCATTCTTGTTTTTAAAATTCCTAATATGTAACCCGTATCTTATGCCGTTTTTTTTTTTTTTTTTTTTGCTAACTACCTTAAAACATTTTTTCTGAACACAATGTAAAAATGATTCTTTGTCTAAATAAGGCTTTCACTGTTGAATTTTTACTTAGCTCTGTTACTGGAGCCGAGTTCGAATTCCAGTTGAATTCCTTGCACTTACGCTCAAATACCCTTGGGAAAGGTATTAATCCGTCTCTTCCCTCCAGTTATGGGTTAAAAAATAGAACAGATTGGGTTCTATAGCCTTGGCTGGTAATCAATCTACTACAGAAAACAAGAGCAGCCTACTGCGGAATAATCTTCTACCCAGTCAGTCATGTCTCTTTCAAGACAAGATTGCCCAAAGCGTGTATCACGTATGGCATTTAACTGACAATGGAGGCACATTGTGATGCAGTGGATATCAATACGGAATGAAAAATTGGAGAACCGGCTACAATCTCCAGGAGTTTAAATATAAGGTCAATAGGCACCTCCTAACATACTAACTTGCATCTATTCTCTCAAACACTCTCACCATCTCACCAACCCTCATTCTCGGTACCCTTACCCATCTATCACCCTCCTTCTAACATTTCCTATATCTAACCATCCTTTTTCCCATCACTTCCCCGACCCTATGTAACCCCCAGCGCAATAGTGGCAGTAGAATACCTTGCTCGGGGTGAAACGATTAAAAAAAAAGTTAACCTTTCCAGACAGGATACATAGAGATACATCTATCGCCAAGGGAGACCTTACAGGAGCTATGACAAATAGGGAACACTGGAAGGGTGTAGTGAGTTCTATCTCGGCCGAGGCCGCAGGATGATGATGATGATGATGATGATGATGATATGACCTACATTCTGAAGAGACACTTTACATTAAAATATGACTAAAAACCTTAGCAAAAGTTCGTAAGGGACGAAACCTGGGCAATGTTGCGACTATTAGACAATATGCATTCAGCCAAAAACCGCTCCACATGATATGATCACTTATGTGACCTTTATGGTTTGGTGAATCTACCACACTCTACACATTTAACTTCCCGGCACTGCTGTAAGTAAGGGAAGTTATTGAGAATATTATAAGTTATTAATTTATTCGTGATATGGTTCGAGGTCAATCTTTACTCGATGTACTCTAGTTGCGTTAATATCTCCACAGATTCTCTAAAATTTGATCAGATCTTTTATAATCAGCTTTATTTGAAATCTTCCTGAATATAAAATAATGTACGCCTCATCGTAAAAATATGTAAATAACAACAGTTAAAAAATAAATATCTAACTTCGGCTATTCTTGAGTGCATACATAGACACATGAATATGAAAATGTTTTGAAAACATAAGAAAGTCTGTTTTGACGTTAATGCTTTCTAAAATATACACCAGGTTCTAGGTTTTTGGTAAAATAACCCGGCTACTAATCGAATCTAAATAATAATACTGTGACCGTTTTCCAGTTGAGCAATATTTTACGAATCAAATCTTGTGTAAAGGTCTAATAAATTTAATAGCTTATACATAGATCCACTAAACACCCTGAAAAGTAAATAAGTTATTACAAAAATTAGATTTTAGAACATGTTGTCCAGATGTGCGTTGTGGTGCAGTGGTTATCGGCTCGGATAGAGAAATCAGGAAGCCGAGTTTCGATTCCAACTGAATTCTTTGCATTCACTTACGCGCAAATACACTTGGGAAAGGTATTGATTCTCATTCCTCCAGTTATATGACAGGACAGGACAGATTCGGTTCTATAACCTTGATGGCAACCAGTCTACCGCAGAAATTAATGGCAACCTACTGCGGGATAATCTTCTGTTAAGTCATATCTCGAAAGAAGCATGATCCCCCAAGCGTATATCACTTTTGGCACTTAACTGATAATAATAATTAATAGTTGAAAACATGATTAAGGCTTCTACTAGGCATAAAGTGGGGGATCGGTTTTATATTGTTTTGAAGTAATAAAGTGATCCCCCACAAATTACATTTTATAACTTGTTGTTCAGATATTTCAAATGTACAAAATATTGCGTAAAAACATGAGCCAGCTATGGGTCAAATAGCCAGGTAAACTGAGTTCTCTAGCTTCGGTCCTCGCTCAGAATCGGGGGAATATTCGGCAAAGCCACAGAGAATGCGCAAGTACCTTACTTGACTATCTTTCATAGAAGTCAAAGGAATGCAGAGATCATGAATAATAACGCGATGTTTACTCAATACAAGACACAGAAGCCGATCAAGAGAGAGAATTACTCCTAAAAATGGTTATAATGAGTAACGTGTGACATAAATGAGAGAGGAGTTGATATAATTTCGACTATATGGAGAATAGATAAAGAAACATTGAATTGTTAGGCTTAAGAGTGTTCAGTCAAATCCGCTGCTAAGAAGGCCGGTTCTCTGTGTAGAGTCAGGAAGTTTTTCCCGTCTGTATCCAGCCTACACTTATATAAATCTACCATCCGCCCGTTTATTGAATACTGTTGCTACATCTGGTCGGGTGCACCTACTACCAATTAGGCGTTCTTGACAAAATCTAACGGAGAATCTGTAATGAGTTCGATACCAACTTGGCAGCTAGGCTGCAATCGCTCTCTCACCGGCGTGATGTGGCTTCCTCTGCCACTTCTACAAAGATTTTCACGGCTTCTGCTTTAATGAACTTAGCTCACTGGTACCCACTATGTATGAATTTACACGAGCTACTAGACTAGCAACTAGATCCCACCCTTTTACAGTGAAACCAATAAAATATAACCCACAATTTTTACTCTAATAGCTTCTTTTCTCGCACTTTCCGCCTGTGGAATTCCCTTCCGTATACTTGCTTCCCCGACTGCTACAATCTCCAGGAATTTAAATGTAGAGTCAATAGACATTTCCTATCTCACTAACTAGCATCCTTTCTCTCAAGCTCTTTTCTCCACCCACTCTCCTCCCATTAAACCGGTATTCTCATTCGTCTATTACCCTCCTCCTGACACCCCCTATAACCGAACCCTATTTCTAATCACTTTCCCTATGTAACCCCCTGCGCAACAGTGGCACTAAAACTGGCTTGCTTGGGGTGAAACGATTAAAAAAGATGCAGTAGAAATGAGAATATTTCACTTGTGTGGATTGCCAATGTCCTTGATGTAAGTAGCTGGTGGAATTAAAGAGTGGTTGACTTTTTAGTGCGCCCACGTCTTTACCGCATGTGAGCCATGGTCAAGTTTTAAAGTGGGTTTACCGGGAATTCTTTGGAAAAATTGATTGCTCAAGCCCCCTTGAATTTTTTTTTTCTTGTGGGCACCACACTAATTGCATTATTCGAAAACTTGCCCTCATTTTTATTCTTATATTCATGACATTGCACTCCGTTTTTTTCTTTTATTTTTTTTTCAGGTGATATTTTTTTTATTAGTTTTGAACCGAGTAATTGATTTCTGATACTAGAGTAGATGGTTAGTTAATTACAAATGATAACTTAACAGTCCAAGTTTGTGTCCCCCTCTGCTGTGGCCAGATGTTGAATTCACTACTCTTTGGGTGAAGTTACTTTTGGTTAAATCAAACAACACATTTATCCACTGGGATATATGTCCTCGAGGAGCCATCAAGAAAACCGGTGTGTAAACGATGGCTGAAATGTTATGAATATGGCATTGAGGATGAATAATGTAAATAGTATATATATATATATATATATATATATATATATATATATATATATATATATAAACTTATTCATCAATGGAACTTTGTCTCTGTGTGTGTGCCTGTGCGTGTATGGGTGTGTCCGTTAACTATAGACTCCGAAACAGCTGAACCAATTTTCTTGAAAATTTACACAGTTGTACTATAAGTTTCTGCGAGTGTTCTTAGCTAGCGTTTGTGTCGAGGTACCCCAGATAAATATCGAAAAGCGTTAATCGAAAAATCGGGTTATAGAAGGAGTGGTCCGATTTTAATCAAATTGATTCACTCGTTGACAAAGACATAAGGAACGATATTCAGAAGTTTCACGTTTGCATTTCTTAAAATAGTGCAGAAAATCGATAATATATATATATATATATATATATATATATATATAAAGTCAAGATGTTTGTGTGTGTGTCTGTTTATCTGCCTGTATGCCTGTGGGTTTGGCTCTAAGTAGGTTAATTGTAGTTCTTAGTCTCAGCCATGATACCATTTACTCAGAGGACTTATTTAGCCTTCAAAATTCACTTTACGACGAAAAAAACTTATTTGATATCGATACCAGGAAATCAAAATTTGACTTACATCCATTCATTTTTTTTCAGTCTACGTTTTCGCTTTAACTGGAAACAACTATTGTTTTTTAGTCTTTCGTGCCAACGTCCAAAGAGTTTGAGCTCCAGGACCATGGATTAGTTTTAAAGCTTTCATTACACCCAAGCAACGCCGGGATATACTGCTAGTATATATATATATATATATATATATATATATATATATATATATGTTTAAATGGTGCAATGAGTAAATTGTCGCTATATTATATTTTTCATTCCGCGAATGCTCGTGATTTTTTTTTTTTTGATTTTGTCAACTGCACAGTATAATAGAGTCAGTTGGGCACCGTCTTTGAGAATATTTACGTAATTCGCTTCGGCAAAAATTTGGAAATGAGATACTATACTCTGTATCTATATTTCTGAGATGAGGTATTATTTACAGTATTTATATTATTCGGACTATTATCCTCATCTCTGTTGCCATTTGTAAGACGGATTGGTCGTTGTACGCTCCGGCCTTCTTTCAGGTACTAGGAATTTCGAACCGAAGCCTTTATTACATTTACTGTGGTATATCATTCTCATAACCCATGACTACCTAAAGAGGATCTATGCAAGGAATGAGAATGATATACCCCAGTCATTGAAATAAAGGGTTCGGTTCGAAATTCCTCGAACCTGACGAAGGTCGGGGCGTACAATGACATAAAACGTCGTACAAATGGTAACAAAATGAGAACAATAGGCCGAATAATGTAAATACTGGGGTTCTATAATGCTTGACATTTGGGCCGGAACATTTCAGAGAATCCCATTGTCAATTTCAGGACAATTCAAGGGGTCGGAAAGAATTGGATGCGTGATTATGAAGGTAGGGCAGCTCTGAAAAACTCACCCTGATCGTTTTAAT
Organism: Ascarosepion bandense; assembly: GCA_037127315.1. NCBI lineage: Eukaryota > Metazoa > Mollusca > Cephalopoda > Sepiida > Sepiidae > Ascarosepion > Ascarosepion bandense. Next base: position 2,459,864 of record JBBBDQ010001464.1, on the reverse strand, counting down.
AAAAAACGCAACTCTCGAATTTGTTCGTGTGGGTCTCAGACACAACGCGGAGGCCTACAGCAAATTTTTTTTAATCATTTCACACAAAGCAAGGCATTTACCTGCCACTGTTGCGCAGGGGTTTACATAGGGGAAAGTGATGAGAAAGAGTTGTTAGGCGGTTACATACGGGAAAGTGATGTGAAAGAGTGGTTAGGCAGTTACATACGGGAAAGTGATGAGAAAGAGTGGTTAGGGGCTTACATAGGGGAAAGTTATGAGAAAGAGTGGTTAGGGGGTTACATAGGGGAAAGTGATGAGAAAGAGTGGTTAGATAGTTACATACGGGAAAGTGATGAAAAAGAGTGGTTAGGCGGTTACATACGGGAAAGTGATGAGAAAGAGTGGTTAGGCAGTTACATACGGGAAAGTGATGAGAAAGAGTGGTTAGGCGGTTACATACGGGAAAGTGATGAGAAAGAGTGGTTAGGCAGTTACATACGGGAAAGTGATGAGAAAGAGTGGTTAGGCGGTTACATACGGGAAAGTGACGAGAAAGAGTGGTTAGGCGGTTACATAGAGGAAAGTGATGAAAAAGAGTGGTTAGGGGTTTACATAAGAGAAAGTGATGTGAAAGAGTGGTAATGCTTTAAGAAGGTATTGCTGCCATAGGTCAAGAGGGTGGCTACTGGAAGCCATTAAAATCCACTAATTAATTTTCATTTATGCAATTGTATATATGTGAGTGTACATATACATGTTAGTGTGTGTGTATAAAATCCACTAATTCATTTTTATTCATATATATGTATAACTGTGAGTCTAAATATATATGTTTGTGTGTTTATAAAATCCATTAATTCATTTTCATTTATCTATATGTATGTATGTGAGTGTATATATACATGTTAGTGTGTGTATAAATTCCATTAATTCATTTATATATATATATATATATATATATATATATACACGTGTGCGTCTATATACAAGCGTTTCTCTGTGTGTGTGTGTGTGTGTGTGTGTGTGTGTGTGTGTGTGTGTGATCGAGTGTCAGTGGGTGTATGTTTAAACAATCGGAACAACTGATATGATGTAAAAAAAACGTAACGAAGGCAAAACACATTGTCAACAATAGATATTTCCACACACACACACACACACACACAGAGAGAGAGAGAGTCTCTCTCTCTCTCTCTCTCTCTCTCTATATATATATATATATATATATATATATATATATATTCTAAACATATACTGTTAAATATAAGAGAGAATGAATGTCAATTATGTTTAATCATGAGCCGTTCTAAACGTCGTATTTTGGCTTTAATTTCAGTTGAAAATAAAAAAACAAAAATTCTCCAACGTTTGGATAATTTTTATTAATTTGGTTCTAAGCTTTTGGCTAACATTAGCCATCTTCAGAGAGCTTATTAAGACTGTAACATAATGACATCCACCACCACCGACGATTTTTTTTTTGTGTTGACATAAAACTCTCTTATATTTAGCAGTATGTGATTTGAAAATTATTTGCTGCCCCGATACACTATATATATATATATATATTCAATTGGCGATTTAAAAAGTCTGTTTTGCTATGTATTCAGTTACCATGTTTCAAGATATGGCGTAGGGAAAATATTTAAAATATAATGCACACACACAAACACAATATATATATACGTTCTCACACCCTGATTGAGCACTCTGGAAGAATGGTAGACTATGAAAAATAGTAGGTACTCTGGCATTTACGCATCGTTCATTCAACAATAAATTAGAACACTCTCAGCTTTTGGGCGTGTATAATGATAATATACACGCTAAAAAGTCTGTCTCTTTCTACCGAGCGCCCGTAGCTCAGAGGTAGAATCGCCGACTGACGGGAATTTCAATCCTGGTTAAAAGGCAATCGGCTGTCTAACCATACTGATGAGCTGTGATACAGTGAAACACATATGTCTGTAGATGACTATATATATATATATATATATATATATATATATATATATATATATATATATTGAAAGTTGAAATATATTGAAAATCGCCTGAATACAATACTCATGGTAGAAACCTAGGTCCGTAATAACTCGTTTACAAATGGAAAATATTCAAAAGTTCTACAATATAATTGTATTAAACACTTTTTAATGTGTACTGGCTTAATCTTATGACCAGAAATTAAATAATCAATATGCGCCTATGGCTTAGCTTGTAGTGACTCTGACTGACACCAAATCGGTCACGTTTCGATTCCGGCCAGAAGCAAATGGTTGTGTCAAACGACACTGATGAGTTGTGGATGACTAATATATATATATATATATATATATATACGTTCTCATACCCTGATTGAGCACTCTGGAAGAATGGTAGACTTTGATAAACAGTAGCTTCTCTGGAATGTACGCATCGCTCATTCTGTAATGAATTAGAGCGCCCTGGCTATCGGGCGTGTATAATGATAATGTACACGCTAAAAAGTCTGCCTTCTACTACCGATAGGCCAGAGGTAGAATCGCCGACTGACGCCAATTCGGTCGGGTTTCAATCCTGTGTTAAAAGCCATCGGAGTCTAACCGTACTGATTAGCTGTGATACAGTGAAACAAATCTGTCAGCAGATATATATATATTTAAGTCTCTGTGTTCGAAAAGCAAATTAGAAAAGCATATGTGTGTGTGTATATATATATATAAATATATATATATATATATACCGTGCATTTATATATATATATATATATGTGTGTGTGTGTGTGTGTGTGTGTGTGTGTGTGTGTGTGTGTGTGTGTATACATATAATATTCACATAAATCTGTCTGTATGAATAAGCATAGATATATTTTTGATTTTATGAGTTGTTTCGTTTTGAGTGTGAAAAGGTCAGTGGATAATCGAAAGATCGACGAAGTAACTGATTTTAAATTGGTGGCCGTGTGGAAACCTTGTTTCAGGCGGCACTGTATGAAGGGAAAAACGAAATCAGTTTAAATTTCAAAATGAAACGCAAAACATGACTGCCAATTTTCCTTTTTCCTCTTTATTTTTTGGTTTTTCTCATACTTTAGCATATATATATATATATATATATATATATATATATATTAATTTTCGCGCCAATCGGTAAGAATTTCAATTGGTGTGAAATTGTTTTCCGCATAGTAAGCTGATAAATTTCTAAACAGTGCGATGAAGGAATAGTGAACATTTTTTTATTTTTTTATTTTTTTTTATAAATCGTTCTTTTATCTATACTTTTTCAGGGAATTTTTTTCTTTTATTTATATTTACTAAACTTCCCACAGTTTGGTACAAGGCCTCGAAGCATTCTTGAAGTAGAAATCTACAAGTTAACAATGCCTGACACCGACATGTAGACGGGTGGTCGATCCAACTACGCTTAGGATGTTAAACAATCCGAAGTCGGGTAGATATATAAAACCTTACGACGAAGTTGCTTATATCTTCGTGAGTAAACACCAAACCAGCGTTCGCATCACATCAGGAAAGTCTGTAGTTTTATGTAGGACTTAACTTCTTGGCCATCAGAAAAACATTCACAAGCTAGATATGGCTGAAACCGACATGTAGACGTATGGTTGACTCAGCTACGCTTTCAGAATAGTAAAATGATAAATTTCTAAACAATGCGATGTAGAATTAGTGAAAACTGACAATTTTTTTATTTCTTTTTTAAATCGTTATTTTAGCTATACTTTTTCAGGGAAATATTTTTTTTTCATTTATTCATATTTACTAAGTTCGCACAGTTTAGTACAAGGCCATGAAGCGTTCTTAAAGTAGAAATCTATAAGTTAACAATGCCTGACACCGACATGTAGACAGGTAGTCGACCCAACTACGCTTAGGATGTTAAACAATCCGAAGCCAGGTAGATATATAAAACCTTACGCTAAATGGAAAAGACAGAGTTGCTTACATCTTAGTGAATAAATACCAAATCAGCGTTATCATCACATAAGGGAATATGTACTTTGATTTAGGACTTAACTTCATGGCCACCAGATGCACATTCCGTTCTAGTGAAACAAACTTATTCCTCAAATAATGAACTCTCCCTCCTATATTAACAAGAGTTAACAGGAAGTTAACTCGAGAAGTTCTAGGAAAGTCCATAGGAGTTCTTAGAAGTTCTAGAGTGTTCTTTAGAATTCTATTGGAGTTCAATAGAACTATTAGTTTGTTCCAGTTTGGACATAGTTGGACGATTAGTCGGCAGTTAGCCGAATACTAAGGAGTCAGCTTTCAGTGTAAGATTACCAAGTTTCTAATATTTTGGGTGCGTTAAGTCGATTAGCAACCGACATAGCACGAGTATAACTTTCAATGTGAAAACTATTCCACAACACATTCACAAGCTAGATATGTGTGAAACCAACATGTAGACTCAGCTACGCTTAGCATGTGCACAAGTTAAACAATCAAAAGCCAGGCAGATATATAAAAACTTACCCTAAATTGAAAATACGGTGTTATTGTCAAATTCCCGAAAAGATAGTCCAAATTTTGTGAAAATCTTAATCAGACATCCATTCTTCCTATGTTGATTGTCAAAGTCCATAGTTAAATAAGCAGTCATGTTTACGTAGTTGGGATTTATTTTCGTGTTCTTATTAATATTTAAAATGATAAAGTTAAACTCAATATTTTTTTTAATTATTATCTGTAGAAAAATATCCAATTTTAGTTTCACCAGATAAGTGAAAAAAATTGTTTTTAAAAGAAAAACGTTATGGGTGCAGCCGTTATTGTCTTTCCATTTGGAAGAGATCAGATGACTCTTGTACAAATGAGTAGAAGTATCGTAGTTTGGAGGAAAGAAAAATCAATTTCGATGTGAAAAAAATGGTTTTTGAAAAAATATCCAGTGTGGTTCGTTATACTATGTTTACTTACCAATTCAAATTGATGGATGTCATGCTTAGAATTCAACTCTTCAGAACTGTCAAAACTATCAGCTATATAGAGCTACTATCACAGATCAATAATTATCAACTTGCCATATTATCAATGTTGACCTGGCATTTCGGTTCCCACCATCCTAACGTAGTTTATCTGCATTTTCTATATTTTTTCATGGTAATTCTTTTGATGAACTGTAATCTCCCTATATCGACATTTCAAATTTAAGCGCAGTACTAGATTGGCAGTTAGGTCTCATCATTTTACAGTTTAAAAGACCAGATATGACTGTATGTTATATGCTAACAGTTTCTTACGCACTTCCCTCTTGTGGAACCCTTTTCGGGTTAGATTGCCAGCCATCTTTATCAATCTTCAAAAATGTAAATGCTATGTGAATCGTTATCTTCTTTCTTTGTAATAGCCGTTCTTTTCTTGTCCTCTTTCCGTAACAATGTTTTTAGTCTTATTTTTCTCATATTCTTTCATATACACTAATACATTGCGTCTTAGTGGCTTTATCTATTTCATGTTTGAACATAATCATCAAGAAATAGAATTCAGAATTTCAAGCATGTAACATTATCGCCACTCGTTGTTTACTTCAATATATATATATATATATATATATATATATATATATATATATATATATATAATGAACTTAATCACAGTAAGTCAACACTAATACAATAGGTTACAAAAGGTTTGGGTTTTTTTGCTACAATAGGTTGTTTTACCCTTCTTGACTTGATTTGGTTTCTCCTTCTATTGAGTTCTATATATTTGCTTAATTAATCTTAGTTGCTAGCCTCTCACCCTGAAGGACCGTTCGTGTGAAACCGCGGTAGGTGGTGGCTCAATTCTAGATTTTTGTATTATATATATATATATATATATATATGTTGAGTGTTTGATACTTAGTTTTTGATCATAATAGGGTTAGACCAGTACATATTTGTATTAAAAAGCGTTCGATACAATTATATTGTAGAACTTTTAAATATTTTCCATTTTTAAAGGAGTTATTCCGCTACCCAGATTTCTACCATGAGTGATATCTTCAGGCGATTTTCAAAAACTGATTTTACGGTTTATCGTTTTTCTTTTTAAGAACGCTCTTGTAACGGGGCTTTATTTGAAAGTTCACGTAGCAGGGAATTTATGAACGCGCAATTTTTAAATTAAAACTGATTATAGCGTTTTCATCCATTGTTGTATGAGCCAAAAAGGTACTTCTTAGTGTGGAAGCATTTAATCATAATTTCCGTTCTTTCATTTAACAGTTCGTTTTATTTGGGAATATAATGATTTCTAATTATTCTTCTTGGCACAGTTTACATATTTTTCCACCGATGTAAGGTTTGGCTATTTTTACAATGCTCCACGTTATGTCTGGATCTTTTCCATATTTTTATTTTAATTTCGACACGTGGCTAGCCAATTTTATATTGTTTTTTTTGTTTTTTCTATTTTAAATGTAGATCTGTGATTGAACCACCAGTCTTAAAGGTGTCTTTGGTTGAGCCCAAATATATTTTATTTTGGCCATTTGTGTCATGTACCTTTGCTTTGTCTGAGCCTGGATGTTTCATACAGTCGTGTCTAATGTGTGTGCAATGGCACACACACACACACACACACACACACACACACACACACACATACACACACACACACACACACATTATATATATACATATATATAGGAAAAACTACTAAAAAGTTTTAAGTTTAAACATGTATATTTTTGACAGTATTTATTTATTTCTATTATAATATTTGATATTTCAGACCGTCCTCGGCCTTTCATCAGAAACAAATGATTTTAAAATTTAAATTAGAAGCGTTTTCGTGAGGAGCGTTCGGCGAGAGATAGTTTACATCACGTGACGCAGAAAGCGACAGAATATTTTAATATTTGGTAACGTAAACCTATCTTTAATAATACTTATAAATGCTGTTTTAAAGAAAAAAAATTTAAGTGCATCTAAAAAATGTTTAACTATTGGAATATTTATAAAGATTCAAAACAGTTAAGTCCCTATTTAACCCTAGCCTATATGTATTTAATTTTAAAATCCAGTATTTTTCTTTCTTTCTGTAGAGCGCCGAAAATTTTTTTACAAATACACTGACAGCTAAAGGCGAGACAAAAATCGACAATTAATAAAATGTTGGATTTCGTTCCAAGGTAAGTTTAATTGCGGGGAAATGTACTGCACTACTTTATTCAAAAAGAATTCTGCAGCCGAAGCTCAAGAATTTTTTTTAAAGATTTACTATGCTTTGTCGGAAACTCTATGCAGAGATTGGTTTAGACACTTCAAAAATAAAGATTTTGATGTTGAAGATAAAGAACGCTGTGGCGCACCATAAAAGTTTGAAGACGAAGAATTGGAGGAATTGCTTCATGATGATTCATGTCAGGTGTAAGCTGAATTGCAGAATCATTTGAAAGTGATCACACAACAGTTTGGAAACTTTTTTAAAACATTAGAAATAATTCAAAAGCAACGACATTGGATGCCATACAATTTGAAGCCAACAGTCGTCGAATGGCGTCTGGCCACTTTTGAACAGCTGCTTCAACGGCAGAAAATGGACGATTTTTTGCCTTGTATCGTGACCGGCGATGAAAAGTGCATACATTACGGTAACCTTAAGTGTTCAAGATTGTGGGGTCAGTCCGATCATGCATCAACATCAGCCATGCATCTCATCGGCATGGTTCAAAGCACCTGCTCTGCACTTGGCGGTATCAGCAGCCTGTAGTTTATTATAAGCTGCTCAAACCACGAGAGACTCTCTATTGACTATAACTGATGCGGTTGAAATGAGCATTTAAGAAAAATGGCCACTGTGCAAGGAGAAATCCAACAAAGTGATTTTGCAACGTGAAAACGCACGGTCACATGTTGCGGAATAGGTGAAAACCTACTTGGAAACCCATAAATGGGAAGTCCTACCCCACCGAACATACTCACCATACAGTGTGTGGGCTGTACTTAATAAGAAAATGTTTTGTATATCTCTTAAGCTGGGGTTTCCAGGGATTCTTTCAATGTGTTGTTTTTTTCCATTTTTTATCATTCCAAGTGCACCTACTATAACTGGCACGATTCTTGTTTTCAATTTTCACATTTTTTCTATTTCAATTTCCAAGTCTTTATATTTTGACAGTTTTTCAAATCCCTTGATTGCTATGTTACAATCCGCTGGACAAGCCATATCAATTAATAGACAAGTTTTCTCCTTCTGGTTTTTAACAATAATGTCTAGCCTGCTTGCTTCAATGTTTCTGTCTTTGTAGATGGTGTAATACCATAGAATGGCGACATCTTCTAATACTCTAAACAGTGCTGGCTGATGTTCATACCAGTGTTTGTTTACATATTTTCCATAGTGTTTGCACATTGTCTAATGTAAATGTTGCCCAACTCTGTCGAAACGATATTTATATTCATTTGGGGCAAGTACAGAACATCCTAAGATTAGATGGTCTATTGTTTCTTGGTATTTATCACAGAACCTGCATTTTGGATCCACATTATTATGTATAATATTTGCCCGAAAGTTTCTAGTGAAAAAACTTCGGTCTTGCGCTGCAAGAATAAAGCCTTTAGTCTCAGACTTTAATCCAGATGCACGTAATCAGTATTAACTTTAACAACATTGGATTTATTGGCACGTTCTGGATATTAGCCATGCAGAGGTTTGTCTTGCCAGCGTTGTATCATCTGTTAAATAGCTTTATACTTGGCTTTCATTTTCATATTTTTTGCCGCAATAGTTGGTTCTTGGCTTTATGTTTTGCTTTTCTACAGAATCTACTAAATGTAAATCTTGTTTGTATTTACTGCCTTCTTTTATTATTATTATGTCATTTTTCATCATATTTCGATTTCTGCTTTGGTCTCACTACCAACCAAGTCTGCGGGGAGACCTAAGGCAGGTAGTGGCGTGTTGTTATGGCTCCATTTCATGTTTTTCTATCTTCCCTATCACCCCCAGCATTACATAGATAAAGTTTTCCTTAGTGTGTGGGCTGTACTTAATAAGACAATTTTTGTATATCTCTTAAGCTGGGGTTTCCAGGGATTCTTTCAATGTGTTGTTTTGTTCCATTTTTTATCATTCCAAGTGCACCTACTATCACTGGCACAACTCTTGTTTTCAATTTCCACATTTTTTCTATTTCAATTTCCAGGTCTTTATATTTTGACAGTTTTTCAAATTCCTTGATTGCTATGTTACAATCCGCTGGACAAGCCATATCAATTAATAGACAAGTTTTCTCCTTCTGGTTTTTAACAATAATGTCTGGCCTGTTTGCTTCAATTTTTCTGTCTGTGTAGATGGTGTAATCCCATAGAATGGTTACATCTTCTATTTCTGTAACCGGTGCTGGATGATGTTCATACCAGTGTTTGTTTACAGCTTTTCCATCATGTTTGCACATTGCCCAATGTAAATATTGCCCAACTCTATCGTGGCGATTTTTATATTCGTTTGGGGCAAGCACAGAACAGCCTGAGATTAGGTGGTCTATTGTTTCTTGGTGTTTATCACAAAACCTGCATTTTGGATCCATATTATTATGCATAATATTTGCCTGAAAGTTTCTAGTGAAAAGACTTTGGTCTTGTGCTGAAAGTATAAATCCTTCAGTTTCAGACTTTAATCCAGATGCACGTAACCATCGATGAGTATTAACTTTGTCAAAATTGGATTTATTGGCACGTACTGGATATTGGCCATGCAGAGGTTTGTCTTCCCAGCGCTGTTTCATCTTTTCAAGAGCTTTATCGTTGGCTTTCATTTTCATATTTTTTGCCGCAATAGTTGATTCTTGGCTTCTGTTTTGCTTTTCTACAGAATCTACTAACTGTAATTCTTGTTTGTATTTACTGCCTTCTTTTATTATTGAATATTTTTTCTTTCTTTCTTCATGTTGCCTTACTAATTGTATCATCCAATCCTTTGTTGTTTCTATGTATGTTAGTAAGCCAATAGTTGTTGTCTTGTATGACAATTCCAGCTGAATAAGACCCCTTCCACCTTCTTTACGGGGTATGTATAGACGGTCTACATCAGCCTTTGGATGATGCATCTTATGCTTAGAAAGAAGCTTTCTTGTTTTGGCATCCATTCGCCTGATGTCGTTTAGAGTCCCGTTTAAGATGTTAAAGCTATATTGGACAACTGGGGTTGCAAGGCTATTAAATGGCCATAACTCTGTTCTGTGAATTTAATTCAGTTTTTAATATCATTCGTAGCCTTCTATAGTACTCTTTACGCACTATTTCTTTCATTTTTTTATGGTGAATGTTTTCGCTCTCATTTACACCTAGGTATTTATAAGCTTCTTCTGGTTTCAATTCTTTTATTGTTACAGCAGGGTTTAGGCTAAATGAGGATGTTTCTTGTATTGATCCACGTAAAACTGTAGCTTTAGCACATTTATTCAAATTAAATTTCATTCCAATGTCTTCGCTGAAGCATTTTACTGTTTGCAGAAGACCTTCCAGCTCATTATCATTCTTAGCATATAACTTTAAGTCATCCATGTAAAATAGATGGCTTATTTTCTTTTGGCCTATTTTATAACCACATTCTGTCTTATTAAGTTGACTGGTTAGTGCTATTAATGATATGCAGAATAGTAAGGGAGATAAAGAATCACCTTGAAATATACCTCTTTTGATGTTTATTTCATCAGACTTATACGTTCCATTTATATGATTGAGGTAAAGGGTTGTTTTCCATATAGACATGCACTGTTTGATGAAATTGATGATGACGGGCGATATCTTGTATATATTTAAAGTCTTTAAAATCAAGTAATGTGGCACACTATCGAATGCCTTTCGGTAGTCTATCCAGGCAGTACTATGATTTTTCTTTGTACTGTAGCAGTTTTCCAGGATCATTTTGTTAATTAGCAATTGGTCTTTACAACCATAACAGCCACGTTTGCACCCTTTTTGTTCAAGCGGTATCATGTCATTTCTTTCTAAGAATAAATATGTCTGTTTTGTTAAAATAGATATTAATAGTTTATATGTTGTCGGAAGACATGTAATTGGTCTGTAGTTTTTCGGGTTGTTTGTGTCACCATTCTTGGGTAGAAGAAATGTAATTCCTTTGGTCATCCATGCAGGAATTTTAGTGGGATCGTCAACCATTTCTTGAAGTTCTTTGGCTAGTTTTTTATGTGCTGCATTTAAATAATATAGCCAAAAGTTAGGAATTTTATCTATACCTGGGAATTTCCAATTGTGTGCTTTTTTTAGTGCAAATTTAACATCATCTTCTGTAATTCCAGACCATGTCTGTTCGGGTTTATTTTTCATTCGTTCTATCTCTTGCGTAATCCAATGTACTTCCTTGCTAAGTTCTTTAGGGCAAGCCCATATCTTTTCCCAGAACTGTGTGACTTCTTCCATTCTGTTGGGTACTGTCACTTCAATTATTTTTTTACCTATTTCCCTGTAAAATCTCTTTGTATCAGTCTGAAAAATCTTGTTTTCTCTGTAAAATCTTGCTCTTTTTTCATAGCGTCTTATTCTTTGAGCCTTCAGTTGGATTTTTTGCTTTATTTTTTCTTTATTTGATAAGACGTCATTTTCATTCCTGATGTTATATTTTCTTTCGGCTCTTCTGCTTTTCCTAGTTCTTACATTTATTCCTCTACTCAGTTCATCCAGTACTGACAGTTCACTTCTAAGTTGTTCGATTTCTTTTTCTATTTTTCTTTTCCAAGGTGGATCTTCACGTCTGCGAGACTGCCTTGTTTTTATTTTGATATTTAATTTTTTTGTTGCTGCTGTTGCTGATGCATATATTACTTCGTTAAGATTTGTATGAGGGTTTTCATCCAGTATGGATTTCAGTGCTGCATTGTAGAGTTTAATAGTTCGGAGGTTTTGTTTTGTTGGTTGTAATTTTGGGAGCTGTACACGTTCCTCCATTGTAATATTTTGTATTTGACTTAGATGGTTTTTTATTTCTATCTTGGCTTCCTGTATATTGTTCTTATTTTCCGTCAAATAATTATCTTCGATGTGTTCTCAACTCGTTTTATTTTTGTCTTTTAACTGACTCAGATCACACCTTTCCAGCACTTTTAAACTTACAGCATAAATCTTATTATTATCATTATGTCATTTTTCATCATATTTCGATTTCTGCTTTGGTCTCACTACCAACCAAGTCTGCGGGGAGACCTAAGGCAGGTAGTGGCGTGTTGTTATGGCTCCATTTCATGTTTTCTATCTTCCCTATCATCTCCAGCATTACATAGAGAAAGTTTTCCTTAGTGTGTGGGCTGTACTTAATAAGACAATTTTTTGTATATCTCTTAAGCTGGGTTTTCCAGGGATTCTTTCAATGTGTTGTTTTGTTCCATTTTTTATCATTCCAAGTGCACCTACTATCACTGGCACAACAAAAATCTTTTAAAAATCTTTTAAAGAACTGTCGCCCCTTTTTTTAGTCAAGAATTGATGATTATATTGCCTATCGAAAATTGAGAAGTTTAATAAAAATCGTTCACCAATTATATTTTCAAAATAATTAAAAATGTATTTTTTATGTGTAAATAGATATGTTCCTTTAATTACGATGTTCCATAGGGATCATAACAAGTTTCCATAATGGTCGTATTTTATTTTAGAAGTTAACAAATGTTTTGGATTATTCCCTCAAATAGAAAACAACAGAAACGGGACTTTGATTCTGATTCAAGACTCTTCAAGACGTTTAGAAAATTCAACAGCCTGTTTTGAAAGTCATTCCTTAAACAATAAACATTTAAAACAACTTTTACATTTTAATTCCTAATTTTCTAATTCTGTTACAAAAATACTCAATTTGTGGTGAAAAGACTTTGGTCTGAATAAGACCCCTTCCACCTTCTTTACGGGGTATGTATAGACGGTCTACATCAGCCTTTGGATGATGCATCTTATGCTTAGAAAGAAGCTTTCTTCTTTTAGCATCCACTCGCCTGATGTCGTTTAGAGTCCCGTTTAAGATGTTAAAGCTATATTGGACAACTGGGGTTGCAAGGCTATTAAATGGCCATAACTCTGTTCTGTGAATTTAATTCAGTTTTTAATATCATTCGTAGCCTTCTATAGTACTCTTTACGCACTATTTCTTTCATTTTTTTATGGTGAATGTTTTCGCTCTCATTTACACCTAGGTATTTATAAGCTTCTTCTGGTTTCAATTCTTTTATTGTTACAGCAGGGTTTAGGCTAAATGAGGATGTTTCTTGTATTGATCCACGTAAAACTGTAGCTTTAGCACATTTATTCAAATTAAATTTCATTCCAATGTCTTCGCTGAAGCATTTTACTGTTTGCAGAAGACCTTCCAGCTCATTATCATTCTTAGCATATAACTTTAAGTCATCCATGTAAAATAGATGGCTTATTTTCTTTTGGCCTATTTTATAACCACATTCTGTCTTATTAAGTTGACTGGTTAGTGCTATTAATGATATGCAGAATAGTAAGGGAGATAAAGAATCACCTTGAAATATACCTCTTTTGATGTTTATTTCATCAGACTTATACGTTCCATTTATATGATTGAGGTAAAGGGTTGTTTTCCATATAGATATGCACTGTTTGATGAAATTGATGATGACGGGCGATATCTTGTATATTATTATTATATCTTGTATATTATTATTATTATTATTATTATTATTATTTGTACTGTACGAAGAATCATCATGGTTAAGTTACGGTGTTGTTCATCCAGACCAGCTGATCCATCAATAATACCGGATCCGTCCAGACCAACTGATCCATCAATAATATCTGATCCATCCAGACCAGTTGATCCATCAATAATATTTGATCCATCCATACCAGCTGATATATTGTATCTAAATATGCTTTAGCATATTCCTATCTTAAACTAGCTGAAAAAGAGACGTAGCCAAACGGAAATACGTTTAATGGTAAAGCTCTACACTGGAAAACGAAATATTAATGTAGCTGATAAATATGTCGGTGATTCAAAGTGGTCTAAGAACAGTAAGTAGTGAAGAGGTGGGATTGTCTTTGGTTCAGTGAATACTGCTATCTAGCTTTTTATATGCAGCAACGGTTGCTGTTTTAAAGTGCTTTTCGATGCTTTGCAATGTGCAGAAAAATTGCTGTAAATATAACCCGTTATAACATTCAAAAAACTCCATAAATATGCGGATTAAATTGAGGTACGTCTAACGTACCTACACATTTTTACATTGAGAAAATACCGTAAATATTTTGTAAAACACCGTAAAATTCGTGCTGTGAATAAAAGTAATTGTTAAAAGGAAAAATAGAAAGAGGAATAAAATAGAAAGAAAAATAAAAAGAGAAGAAATAAAGTTGAATGCAAAAAAGAAAGAAAAAAGAAAATAGAAAAACTTGAAAACGTATGAAAAAAGATCGAATGATAAAAACAAGGAAGCGAGAAAGAAAAGATTGATGTTTTAAACAATCAAAATAAATAAATAAATAAATAAAGATAGAAAGACAAAAAACAAAAAGAGAAAAAAAATAAAGTAAAATGTAAAAAATTAAAAAAGAAAAAAGAAAGATTTTAAAAATCTTGCAATCTTATAAAAAAAGAAGGAAGGACAAAAACAAGGATTCAAGATAGAAATGATCAATGTTTTTAAATAATCGATTGAAAGGAAGGAAGAAAGGAAGGAAGGAAGGAAGAATAAAAGAAAGAAAGAAAGAAAGAAAGAAAGTATTAAATATAAAGAAAACTAAAAAGATAAAAAATATAGTCGAATGAAAAAAAGAAAGAAAAATTAAAAAATCTTGCAGTCATATAAAAAAAAATTGAACGAATGACGGAAACAAAGAAGCTAGAAAGAAAAGATCGATGTTTTTAAATGATCGAAAGAAAGGAAGTGTGAAAAAAGAAAGAAAACTAAAAAGATAAGAAATAACGTTGAATGTAAAAAATAAAAGAAACACGACTTGCCGGTGTATGAAAGAATGATCAAATCAAGGGATTGAGAAAGAAAAGATCGATGTTTTTATATAATAGAAAGAAAGAAAGAAAGAAAGAAAGAAAGAAAGAAAAAGAAAGAAAGCTAAAAAGAGAAGAAATATAGTCAAATGCAAAGAGAAAAAAATGAAAAAAACTTGAAATCGTATGAAAAAAGGTGGAAGCGAGAAAGAAAAGCTCGGTGTTTATATACAATCGAAAGAAAGAAAAAAGGGAATAAAAATGTAGAAGGTAAAAAACAGAAAAAGAAAGAAAATTAAAAAGTAAAATAACTTGTGGTTTTGTTAAAAATAAACGAAGAACGACATAATGATAGCGAGAATAAAAAGATCGATATTTGTAAATAATCCAAAGAAAGAAAGATAGATAGATAGATAGAAAGAAAGAAGGAAAGAAAGAAAAATGAAAGAAAAATGTTGAATAAAAATTGACAAAATCTTGTCGTATGAAATATTTTTTATATAATCGAAAGAAAGAAAGAAAGAACGAAAGAAAGAAAGAAAGATAGAAAGAAAGAAGGAAAGAAAGAAAAATGAAAGAAAAAGTCGAATAAAATTTGGCAAAATGTTGTCGTATAAAAAAGAACGAAGGATAAAAACAATAAAGCGAGAAAGAAAAGACCGGTGTTTTTTATATAATCAAAAGAAAGAAAGAAAGAAAGAAAGAAAGAAAGAAGGAAAGAAACAACAATGAAAGAAAAAATTTGAATAAAAATTGACAAAATCTTGTCGTATAAAAAAGAACGAAGGACAAAAACAAGAAAGCGAGAAAGAAAAGACCTATGTTTTTTTATATAACCGAAAGAAAGAAAGAAAGAAAGATAGAAAGAAAAAAGGAAAGAAAGAAAAATGAAAAAAAAAAGTTGAATAAAAATTGACAAAATCTTGTCGTATAAAAAAGAACGAAGGACAAAAACAAGAAAGCGAGAAAGAAAAGACCTATGTTTTTTTATATAACCGAAAGAAAGAAAGAAAGAAAGATTGAAAGAAAAAAGGAAAGAAAGAAAAATGAAAAAAAAAAGTTGAATAAAAATTGGACAAAATCTTGTCGTATAAAAAAGAACGAAGGACAAAAACAAGAAAGCGAAAGAAAGAAAACCTATGTTTTTTTATATAACCGAAAGAAAAGAAAGAAAAAAGGAAAGAAAGAAAAATGAAAAAAAAAAGTTGAATTTTTTTAAAAATTGACAAAATCTTGTCGTAATAAAAAAGAACCGAAAGGAAACAAAAACAAGAAAGAAAGAAAAAAGGAAAAGAAACCTGTTTTTTTAAAAATATAACCGAAAGAAAGAAAGAAAGAAAAAAGGAAAGAAATGAAAAAAAAAAAGTTGAATAAAAATTGACAAAATCTTGTCGTATAAAAAAGAACGAAGGACAAAAACAAGAAAGCGAGAAAGAAAAGACCTATGTTTTTTTATATAACCGAAAGAAAGAAAGAAAGAAAGATAGAAAGAAAAAAGGAAAGAAAGAAAAATGAAAAAAAAAAGTTGAATAAAAATTGACAAAATCTTGTCGTATAAAAAAGAACGAAGGACAAAATCAAGAAAGCGAGAAAGAAAAGACCTATGCTTTTTTATATAATCGAAAGAAAAATGTATAAAAAAAAAAAAAGAAAGAAAGAAAAAAGGTAGAGAGAAGCAGCGAAAATTCCAATCGAATGAGTCTTGTGTGAAGTTTACAATCGTAATTTTGTGGAGAAATTGAATTTCCCCGCGGGCGAATATGACGTCACGTATCCGGTGCCAGCTGATTGGCGGAAATTAGTTCGCCTCTACAGTGGCGGGAAAAAAGAAATAAAAATGTTGTAAAATGCCTTCCTTAGACACAAGGTGTGTGTCATGGCAGGAGATGGGGAGGTCGTCAGCATTCGGCTAAAGGTTACTTTGGGTGAGATGCGGATGCCTTTTATTTTGCAAGTGAAACATTTTGGAGAAAGAATATTTGAGTTCTGTTGAGTAATGGAAGGTATTATGCAAAGGAAGTGTTATGAGGAAAAGTTATAAGTGAAAGAATTTGGTGTAAATGCAAAGACTAAAAAAGAAAAGATATAGAGGACGTGGTGGGGAGGATAGGAAAAACAAAGAAAGAAAGAAGTTTGACAAGATGGAAAGAGAGAAAGAAAGAAATCAGTTCAGATACTAAAACAAAAATAGAAAATAAAAAATCAAAGATAAAGAAAAACACAAGGAACAAAAAAGTAAAGAAAAATATACAGAAGTAATATTTTTTTTATAATCGTATCGTCCCAAGCAAGGCATTATACTGCCACTGTTTTGCGATGGGTAACATATGAGGAAAGTTATGATAAAGAGTGACATGTTATAGGGGGTATCAGAAAGTGGGTAAGAGAAGGATGAGAATACTGCAAAAATGAGATGAGAGCAGGAGAGAGAGGATGCAAGTTAGCGAGATAGAAGATTCCTATTGACTTTTACATTTAAATTCTTGGGGATTGTAGCTGTCGGGGAAGCAAGTAAGCGGATGGGAATTCCACAGGCGGGAAGTGCGAGAAAAGAAGCTGATGGAGTAGAATTTGCGTTTATATCTTATTGGTTTTACAGTAAAAGGGTGGGATCTTGTTGCTAATCTTGTTGCTCGAGTAAGTTCGTATAAAGGGGGCACCAGTGAGCTAAGTTCATCAGAGCAGAAGAAGTGAAAGTACTTGTAGAAGAGACACAGGGATCGATCACATTGCAGATTTTCCGCTGAATTTTGTCAAGGACCCCTAGGTGGAAAGCAGGGACACCCGACCAGATATGGTAGCAGTATTCAATGCACGGGCAAATGGTAGATGTTTTTTATATGCAGGATTGTTTCAGACGGGAAAAACTTCCTGGCCCTGCACAGAGAACCGACTTTCTTAGCAGCGGATTTAGCTATAGATTCTATGTAGACATTCCATTTGAGGTCTGTTGTGAGAGTTAACCCGAGGAGGCGCAGTGTTTTACTTTCAGGGAAACTAGCCTGATCCATGATAATGTTAGGAGCGATTTTCTGTGATGATTAATAGATAGCAACTTCGTTTTAAAAGCATTAAAATTCACTAGCCATTTCTTACCCCAGTCCACCACGGATCAGAGGTCCTTTTCAAGCTCGGCGGCAAGGTTTGTTTTGTCGGCCTTGGCAGATTTTTGATCGAGGCGAGAGTAAACTGTAGTGTCGTCAGCGTATATGCCTATTTGGGATAATTTAAGAAAGAAAAAATGAAGTGAACAAGAAACTAGACGGAAAAAATCAATAAAAGAACTGATAAATAGATTAATAAAGAAATAAATAAGAAAAATAGCAACTGAAAGAAAAATAAGTAAATATATTAAAGAACAAAGAAATGAATACATAAAAAGGAAAAAGAAAAAGAACTGAGTAGGAAAAAACAAACAAACAAACAAATAAACAATAAAAAGAAAAATAATGATACGGAAAAGAAAAACTAAAATGAAAATAGATAAACAGAAGAGCTGAAAAGAAAGAAAGTAAAAGAAAAATTTGAAGAACAAAAACGAACGAAAAACAAATAATATATAAAAGAACAAAATTAGATAAGTAACGGAGAAAAATGAAAAGAAAGAGATATAAAAGAAAAGAAAAATACAGAAAATAGAGAAAAAGAAAGAACAAGAATTAAGCATAGAATGAATGAATAAATAAATAAATAAAGAAATAAAGAAAGAAAGAAAGAAAGAAAGAAAAGAAATGAAACAAAATCAAAGACCGTAATGAGACAATAAATAAACGGAGAGGGGAAAAGAAACAAAGAAAAAAAACACGATACTAAAGAGTAAAGGCATGCAGAAAGTAAAAAAAATATGAAATAAAACATGTTGGAAGAAACAGAAGCACAAAGAAAGAAATAATGTTGAAAGAAAGAAAGAAAGCAAGAAAGAGAAAAAAGAATGAAAAAGGAAAGCAGGAAAAAGAAAAAAAGATAGAAAGTAAGAAAGAAAGCAGAAAAGATAGAAAAGAAGAAAAATTAAAAAAGAAAGAAAAAAGAAAGAAAGAAAAAAAGAAAGAAAGAAAAAGCAAGAAAAAAGAAATAAAGAAAAAAAGCAGAAAAGAAAGAAGGAAAGAAAAAGAAAGACAGAAAGCAGAAAAGAAAGAAAGAGAAAGAAAAAGAAAGAAAAAAGAAAGAGAAAGAAAAAGAAAAAAGAAAGAAAGAAAAAAGAAAGAAAGAAAGAAAGAAAAAGAAAACAGAAAAGAAAGAAAGAAAGAAAAAGAAAGAAAGGAAAAAGAAAGAAAAAAGAACGAAAAAATAAAGAAACAAAAAAAGAAAAAGAAAGAAAAAAGAAAGAAAGAAAGAAAGAAAGAAAGAGAAAGAAAGAAAGAAAAAGAAAGGAAAAAAGAAAGAAAAAATAATGAATAAAAATAATGTATCATTTTAAAGAAAAAACGTGGAACGAAAACAAATAAACAGAATGTAATAAAATAAAATGATATGGAGTACGAGCAAAATCAAAATGCAGAAAGGAAGAGGGAAAGAAAGGGAAAAATAAATAATGAAAGGGATAGAAACAGAAATGAGTTTTGAACGAAAAGGAAAGCAGGTGTCATTGGAAGCAATAAAGGTAGCAGGAAATCTTCGAGAGGAGGCAAATCCTTGACAACATCTCCGTCAGAACAGATCTCAAAACAGCAGAATAGCTATATGTGCAAGAGTAATTTTTCAGTTGGCGGAGACGGGTATCAGGGCATGGGGTGCGGAAAATGATGATGTGTCCCCAACAAACCGGACCAAAACAACCCCGCTATCTGACTTGATCGGTACAATGAACTCACTACTGCCGTCAAAGGATTAGTCAATTCCAGTTTTAGCGGAATGAACCAAAATGGCATCCATTGTTCAATACGAAAGATGCTTTCACAATTAGTCTGTTTTAGAAACGCTTTCCGGTAGTTATTTTAGTTAATGGCTTTACCCCATTTGAATAGATGATGATACTGTGTGTGTGCGTGTGTGTGTGTCTGTGTGTGTGTGTGCGTGTTATATTCCGTCAGTTAAATGCCTTACGTGATACACGCTTTGGGCGAAAATGTCTCGAAAGAGATATGACTGACTGGATAGGAGATTATCCCGCAGAAGTTTGCCATTGCTTTTATACGGTAGACTGGTTGCCAGCCAAGGCTATAGAACCCAATCTGTCTTATTATTTAACCCATAACTGGAGGGAAGAGACAGATTATTACCTTTCCCAAGAGTATTTGTGATTAAGTGAATGCAAAAAATTAAACTGTAATTCGAACTCGGCTCACCGACTTGTCGTTCCGAGTCGATATCCACTGCACCACAACGCACATAAATCTCTTAAATGATGCAATTACGTATAGATGGGCAATACTACATCTTTTTTAAAGATGTCGCCCCGAGCAAAGCAATAAAACAAGGGGTTCAGTCAGTCAAGTGCCATACATGATACACGATTGAGCGATCATGTCTTGAAAGATACATGATTGGGCAAAAGTTTATCCAGCAGTAGGTTGACATTGCTTTTATGCGGTACACTGGTTGCCAACAAAGGTTATAGAACCCAATCCGTTCTATTATTTAACCCATAACTGGAAGGAAGAGACGGATTAAAACCTTGCCCAATGGTATTTGGGCGTAAGTGAATACAAGAAATTCAACTGGAATTTGAACTCTGCTCTCCGATTTCTCTTTCCCAGCCGATAACCACTGCACCTGTATGTGAAAGAATAAGAAAAAGAAAACATCATTAAAAAGCGAGAACAATAAAAGAAGAAGAACCAAGAAGACTATAGATAATAGTTGACATTGCACTTAAACTTTTGTAGATGAAAATTGGCTGGAAATCAAGAAGCAGAAAGAAATGATATAGGCGAGAAGAGTAAAAAAAAGCTGTTAGCCTTTAATGTTTAATTGGTCTTCTTTAATTTTTTATTTTTATTTTAGCAAATCTCTTGACTGGACTTTTACTAAGTTAAAACTTAGTAATCCACCACCATGTTTTTTTTTAATTGGAGTAGATAGATCTATCTATCGCCTGGTTCACACTCCACCCACGTCTATTGAACAGGTTAAGAGGCTCATCCCTTGTTCCCTGTTTAGGATGTGGTTTCGGGCTTTCTCTTTTCCAATCTTTTCACTCTTACGTAGCCCCCTGCACCTCAGTGGCGTTACCGCCTTGCTCGGGGTGATACGATTAAAAAACAAAGTAAATAACTTCCGGTTCCATCTTGTCATTTCAACTGTGAAATGATGAGACCTCGTTCCCAATCTAGTACTGAGCTTGAATTCTAGTTTCCATAGAACAATTACCACGAAAATATGTATGGCCAAAGCACAGGGAAGCTATGTTATGGCGGTGTGAAAGTGACAGAAGTCGGGATGCCAGATCAAGTCTAATAATATTTCTGATTTTCTTTGAATTTTATTAAGAATCACTAAATATAGCAGCATCACCAAGCATGCACTACCGGCCAGAATTATTAGGGCCACTCCAGTTTTTCTTTTAAAAAATGATGTATTTCACACTTTTTTTAGTATTTATTACTAAGTGGATAATTGTAAATGAAAATAGAATGGTTCTTATTTGAATACTGCACAATAACATGTGCTTCAAATAGATTGTTCTGGTGTTCAGTTTTTGTGCTCTGTTCTTATTCCTGGCTGCCTTGTAAAAATTTGCAGAGTAATAATAACAAAATAACCATTTTATTTTCATTTAGAATTATTCACTTCGCAATAAATACTAAAAATAGTCTGAAATAACATCATTCTTTTAAGAAAACTAGGGTGGCCTAATAATTCTGGCCGGTAGTATATATATATATATATATATATATATATATATCTACCGCCTTTCTACCGCAGAAAGCAATGGCAACCTACTGCGGGATAATCTTCTGCCCAGTCAGTCATGTCTCTTTCGAGACATGATCGCCCAAGGGTGTATCACGTATGGCACTTAACTGACTGACATTAAAATTGACATGACATTTTAATATACATTGTATGTCAATTTTAATGTACCCTGCATAAAAGAGAGATTGTTACCCATATATATATATATGAGTAGCAATCTCTCTTTTATGCAGGGTACATTAAAATTGACATACAAGGTATTATGGTTAAGTTTACTGGAGTGTCCTTATAATTATGGCCGGTACTGTATTTAGCAACAATATTCTAAGCATGGACTTACAAATATGATATGGCAGTCTCGTGGTGGTTAGCATCAGCCACACTGATGGGAAGCAAGAAACGGTCTCTCAGATAATTAATAGAAAGCAGTTTTGTTTCGGAAGAAGTTAAAATTAACAAGTCATTCCTTACTTCAGTTAACAGCAGGTTTTAAGTTACTCACCTGCTGATTTGACCTTATCGAACCGGAATCAAACTGTAGCCCCCGGACACTTTTACGTCATCTAGGTTTATCCAACGTTTGGCCAGGAATCAATGTGTAGTAATTGT